>JAPMLY010001944.1:0-70174 GCA_026401115.1 Tetraselmis chui | reverse complement strand
AGGGGGGTGGAGCGGAAGGTGTGGTTCCAGAGGAGAGTGTGTAGGGAGTACACGGAGGACCGGGGGTCGAAAGAGGGGGGAATGTAGTGTTGGTCCGGGGGGGCTGTGGCGATGAAGTATGTGTGTAATAGGACGTGGGTGCCGCACGACCATGCCCTTTCGGAGTCGTTTTGGCGAGGTGGGTTGAGAGAGTGTAGGGCGTCGATGGGAGGGGGGGGGGGAGGAGTTCCAGTCGGAGAGGAGATTGAGAGAGCGGGCGAGGAGGTCGGGGGGGGGTGATGTAAGGAGTCTATCCAGGTAGCGGAGGAGTGAGTAAGGTGGAGGAGGCCGAAGTGTGAGTTTTGCCAAGTGAGGACGAGGAGAGAATGGTTAGGCGTCCCCGGACGCGGGGGGCAACCGCGGTTGGCGAGATTTGACCATTGGCTGGGGTAATGGGAGTTGTGGTGGTGATTATCGACTTCGTTGTTAGTGATAACTGTGTACGAATTGGTGGGAGTCGAATGGAGTTTAGTTATCGCGGAAGCGAGGCAGTAAAGGTTAGAGAGGTCTTGGTATTGCCCCCATTGGAAAGAAAGGGCAGCAGAGGTATCGAGGTAGCCTATGGGGGTGGGGAGACCGGAGTCGAGGTTTAAATCGAATATAAAGTTATGCATAGTTGTGCAACAGGTGCGGGGGTTGAAGTGGGCCGGTAGAGTGAAGCGAGGTACGGTGTTTACAATATGATTGCGGATGTCGGTTCTGGGGAGTGGGGAGGGGGGTGTGGGGTCTAACCTCTGATTCGTTATGAGGGGACCTAATGATGATCGTCGGCCTGCTTGGCCGGGGGTGACATGTGGGGGTAGCAGGCACTGGGGGAGTCGGCGTAGGCCGGTAGGGTGTCTGAGGGCTCCGCTTCGTCCTCCGGCTGGTCGGAATAGCCGTCGAGGTCGAGTTCATCGTCCTCAGGTGAGCCGGATGGAAGGGGGTGGTGGGCTGGGGCGGCAGGGGGGGGGTTGTCCGTGGTTAAGGGGGGATTGGGGTCGGGAAGGTGTGGAGAAGTAGGAAGGGCATGGTGGGGTGTGAGGGAGGGGTGCGGGGGAACGTGGGTTGGGGGGGACGGGGAGGGTTGCTTGCGGGAGGGGCGAGAAGGTTTGGTAACTCCTGCTGGGGGTGCGGGTCTGAGTGAGGGATCTGTGGGGGGGCGTGGGCGGGGAGGAGAGTCTGCTGATGAGGGCGGTGCTGGGGGAGGGAGGGTGGGGTGGTGGGAAAGGGTGTGAGGTGGGGTGAGGTTATGAGTGGGGCTTGGGGGGTCGGGGAGGTGGGGGGGGGTTGCTTGTGGGGGAGGGGGAGGGGTGGTGAGGCAGAGGAGTCCATGGGTTCGGAGGAGTCTTCTGTGATGATGGGGAGAGGGGAGGGGTGAATATTGGGCTGAGGGACCGAGGGGGGGGCTGGAGGGTGGTATGAGGAGGTGGAGGCGGGATTTGAGGTTGTGGGTTGGTGTAGGGGCCATGTGTTGTGAGATGAGAGGGCCGGGGTGGTGGAGAGTTGAATTTCCGGGAGGGAGGAGAGGTCGAGGGGTAAGGCCTCTTCTTCCTGCATTTGGAAGTCAGAGGGTTCCAGGTGCCATTGACAAGGGATGTGATTGTCAGTGAGGTGTCTGGACCATTGAAGGAGAAGGGCGGGGGGGTTGCGGTGGAGGGTGTTACGTTTTGTGATTTTGAGGGGAGGTGGAGAGGGGGAGGTGGTGAAAACGGGGTCTGAGAGACGGGCTTTTCCGAAGGTGGAGTAGTGGTGGGGAGTGATGTTGAGGGTGCAAGTGGAGTGAGTGAGAGCGCCTCTGTGGGTGTATGTGTGGGTCAATGGAATGGTGATAGTGCCGTTGGTTGAGATGATGATGCAGTACATTTCGGGGCTGAGGGATATTTGTATGCTTGTGTTGATGGTGGAGGAGGCGGAGGGGTGTGAGCGAAAGTATGAGCCATCGGGGAACTTTTGCAGGGTGGTGTAGTGGTAGAGACAGGGGGGGTGTTGGGAGGGGGTGGTGGTTGTGGGGGTGTTGTGCGAGAGGTATTCAGTGGCTGTTTGTGATAAGAGGGTGTGGAGCCAGTGTGATTTGGGAACGGTACCGTCAGGGTTGATGCAGGGGAGGGAGAGGAAGTGGCGAGATTGAATGAGGACTGTGGTGAGGCATGTGTCTTCCCATGATAGGCCGGGGACAAGGCCTGAGACGGGGGGGGGTGTGATGGTGATGGAGTGAAGGTGATTGTCATGGGGTACAGTTTCATGGGGTGAATATGGGAAGATGGGTATTGATACAGGGCCGGATTGTGAATGAATGGGATTCTTGGGTAGGTGGAGGATATTTACCCAGAATGAGGAGGGGTCGGCCTCGATCGGGGTCGGTGTGTCCAGCGGTTGGACGGCGTCCGCGAACTGAAGGATGAACTGGGCTTGTTCTGGAAGGTCTTCGAGTTTGCTTTGGGGGTGAGTCGATGGGGCTGATCCGGACGAGGTGAGAGCGGTTGCGAGGTCAGAAGTGAGGAGGTCATGTAAGAGAGCGATCACCTCTTGGCCGGTGATACCGGAGAACAGGGGGGAGCGGATTTTCACACGACGACCTGAAACTGCAGGAGCTGAGGCATCTCGCAGGAAGCGAATTTTCTGCTGTCTCAGTTTGCGCAGGATCGAAGGGGAGAAGGTCGCAGAGGGAGGCACTGGACCGGCCAAATTGAATTCACGCTGGTGTGAAGTTAGCTGGTACATGAGTCCAACCGCTATACAAGAGGTGGGAATAGCCAATCCTACTTCCAGGAAGCCCGAGTGGAGCTCGACGGGAAGGGGGGTGGTATCCTCACATTTCGGGGCGGTGGGGTGTGGTGTGCGAGAGGAGTTCGCTGACCAGCTCGTGTGGTGGACGAGTTCCCGTCCGATTATATTTTTGATTCGGTTGGGAAGATCGGTGAGGTTGTTGACGCATTCGAGGAGCCAGCGACGGGCCATCGAGCAGGCGGATGCGATCGGGGCGGGGTGCGACGGGTCTGGCATGAAGATTCCATGGATCCAGAAGCGGGCAAAGTGAGGGGGGATGGTGGAGTACTGGCCTGTAAGGAGGAGTGTGTCGATCATTCTGGTGGAGAGGTCGTCGGCCTGTCCGAGAGTCTCGGTTGACCGTGGGACGGACATGACTAGGGGGGTCTGGATTCCTCGATGAAGCGGGAGGGGGTCCGAGGCTGTGCCCAGTATCTGTTGGGGGCGGGGGAGTTGAGTGGCTGTGAGGAATGGAGTCAGCGGGTGTCCCGCGAGTTTGTTCCTGGGATGGTATAAGTCCGTGAAGCGGCCGTGTTGCGGGGGATCCCACACAAGCGCTTGCTTGTAGGTGGGGGGGGGTGGGGGCCGAAGACATTGTAGTCGAGCGGGATGTCGAGTGAGGAATAGAGGTAGCGGAGGTGAGTGTGGCTTGTCGAGGTGGGTGATGAGAGTAGTGCGCGTGTTGGATGCACGCGACCAGGCCTGATGGGACCTGGGTTTGATGGATGTTGGCGGCGGACAGGGACGTCCGGACGCTCGGAGGGGCGCGATGGAGTGCGCCGGCCGCCGGGAGAGAGGGTTTTTGTAAGCGATATGTAGCGCAAGTGTTCCGTAGTACTGTGACGGGTACATGTGCGGTTTTTGAAGCGGATGGCGCGGTAGCTGTCGGGGGGATGAAATTTAAATTCCTGGAAGCTGCGCCTTTGAGTGTGTACCGTCTGGTGTCGCTACGGATCCACTGACCATTTTGAGCTAGGCTCGGGTGGGGTGAGGTGAATGGTACGCGCTGTTCAGCGGCCCTGTCCACGAGTCTTGCGCTCGATGGGAGGCCAGGCCCAGAGCGAAGACGATCGGCGTTGCTCATTCGAGCTACCGACCCATCCCCGTATTATGTGGTTCTGTAGTACTTTAGTAGTACTGTGGATCGTTTTACTGTCTTTAGTGACGGTAGGATGCGTTTTGATTCGCCTATGCATTATATTTGCGCGATCGTCGCATCAATATTCATATTGCGGCGTTGTGCGCCCGTTACTCTTAGCGTCTAACCAGCACGGCGAGTGTTTGAAGGAGCGCGCCGCACGGGGGCGCGCGGGATAACCCGAAGTACACAAGCCATGCAGTGCTCGAATTCGCCCCCCGTAGTTGTCGGCGCATTCCATCTTGGGCGCCAAAGTATTGCCTAGGATTTCAGGAGATTTGTCAATACAATCAACGCATGGTTACATTGTTTACTTGCAAAGATGCGAAATGTTGTCCGGACTTTTTGTGGAGGAGTGTACATTTACGTTGCACATGAATTCAAGTAATATATCGAAAACATTATAGAGGTATAAAGCATAAAAAGAACTTAGCCACCATCCGCGAAAGATGAGATGGTGATATAAAGCATGAAAAGCATTGTAGAGACGAGGAAAAGGAAGTACGAGGGGAGCCAAGATGGCAAGAATGGCAAGAGGGTCACGGAATCTAAGACACGGCAAAGTGAAGCAGTACACTTAAGTGCACATATTTAGCAAAGAAAACTCTGGATAAAAACACGTGGAACTCCCACGCTACGTTGAAAACGCAGCACGTGGATGCGACTAGCGGCGGTATATAGTGGCGCATCACGCGCTGCGCGAGGAAACGCGGAGACGCTTGCGGCCCATGGCGCGAGTGAATAACGCCGCGGCCGAAGAAGGCATCTCAGCCGAGGAAGAAGCGGTCTCCACACCATTTGCGGCGGCGGACATTCCGCACATGACGTTGTCCGCGTGAGCAACATGGAAGGCGAGAGAAACCTTGCGACGCCAATAACTTGCCCACATGCATCCCATTAGAGGCGGGTGCCTATCCTGACAAATCTGTCAAAAAAGCCGTGGCGTGGCCGCCGAGAGCAACAAATTCCGTGGCCGCAAAGCGAATTAAGCGCATGCATGTAGGGGTGATGACAGTTGGCGCCCGCCCGGGACACGACAAACGCGACGGGTGGAGCGATAGACGGCAACCATTTGAGGCTGTGGGTTTCTCCCCCTGCCCCGAAGGGAGGGGGAAGCCTAGGCTAGGAGGCGAGCTGCGACAAGAGGAGTTGCTATTAACTCGGACGAGGGTGTGTGTGGATCGAGTCGGGGCCTACGAAGATCTGAGCGAGGGGTTTTTCGCTTGCTTTCCCCCCCCCGGCTCCGGTACGACCAAAGTGGCACATGAGCCTAAGTAAGGCATAACAAACTCGACCAACACATGATGACAAGCTAGATTACCCACTCTCTCGAGCGGCGGGAGCGGGCCGCGCATCGTGGAGATGGCGACATAATATTTTCATGTTTTTATCGTAGCAGTAGACCATGCGTGTCCATGTATGATTTATATTATGTTGTTACTGCCGACGGAGAGGGATGGATAAGGAGACCCCGGCGAAAAACCCTATCCTTAAGACCAATATGGCAACATTGGGACCGCCATGAGATATGCGCCGATTTATCGGTACTTGTTGTAAAAATAAATCTCACTGCTTTTCGTAGCGATTTCGTATCTTTTGACCCTCCATTTGGCACCTCTCGTGTTGGTGGTGTTAGTGTCGACGTTCGTGGCAGCAGCAAAGTTCGGATTGTCATCTTTCTTGTGTCATGTAGGGTCACCTATCGCACAATTCATGTTGTATGCACGCCTGACATGTCGTCGCGCTATGCGCAATGCATTGGCCGACTACTGAGTGTCATTTAGATTATGTCTAATTGTCGGTGTGAACTTCTCGTTCCCACTGATTTTGATTATAATATACTGATGGTTGCCACATGAATGGGCTTGTTGAAGCCGTCGAGGAGCGGGTTGTACCTTCTAGAGCACTCGACTCCATCTTAGAGGCTGCCCTATGTAAACATATGTAATGCTTTAGACCTTGCTTGTTCAATAATGAGTATTACTACTTACAACATAGACATAATTAATTCCACCACTCATGCCCGTATAAGTACCTTGGCTTTCTACCTTGGGGAGGTGGTCGTGGTTCTTGTTTTGGCTACGTTGCACAGGGCCGGGGACATGGCCGTGGTAGGCACCCAAATCCAGCTCCATATCTACCTTTAGCGATAACTCCCGATACAACTACAAGTGACGGCTCTGACTCCTCCCTTGCTCATGCAGCGCTCATGGACGTTCTTGGCCTCGGCTCCCAGTCTCCCACCCTAGTGCCGGAATGGCAGATGGCCAGCCTCAACCGTTGGCCCTCCCCATGGATACCACTGCGTTCCACACTTCCCGGGCCATAATAAACACCACATGGTCTTTGCAGTCTACTCCCGCCCCTTTGTGGTCCGAGATGGGCACAACGCCTAACATTGGCCCCCTCACCAGCGGCCTAGCTCGTTACATCCTCCATAATCGCCTTGTCGATGATCCCCCTTCAGCCGAGCAGCTTAATCAAGCACCCATTTGGGAATGTGTTGACATCGGCGCCAATAACGATGCCGTAATTTCCTTCATGGATTCTTTCCGTGGCATGAACCCCCTCTCCACCTCCGTCAATTATGTTGTTGTTTCCACCGTGTTCCAAAATATCATTCCCCACCTCCGTTCTAGTACACACGGAGGCCTAATTCACATTCTTCCCGGAGCCAAACCCTCCGCGCGACATGGCCGCCGCTTGGACAGACTCGCACATCTACTCCATACATTTCATTGAGTTCCGGACCATGGATGCCTTATGAGGGGAGTAGAAAGGCGGAAACCCCATTTGCAGTATTTCCACGGTGTCAATTTCTTGATTCACGGCGGGGAGGCGCTCGCGAATATCTCGTGTTTGTCTTGTGGTTGTGTTCCTCGTAACATGTGCAATAAACGGGTCTCGATTATCCAATTCCTTCCAGATTGTCATTAGTGTGCAGTGTGGCTGGTTGTACGGTATAACCTTCATCTTGCCACATTTATCTCGTTTCCTTGTTTTCAATTTCCCACTCCCACGGCGGTTCTTAGCTTGAAATTGAAATTAAATTAGAACAATATCGGCAAGCTAGACCGACTGTTGTCTAACGGCCATGAATGCTCTGCCATTCACGATACTTAAGAGCAAAGATTGGGCCGGGTACTCGTCGATCGCGTACACCTACATGCAATGTGTGCCGATGTTTCTCGGCGGCTAAAAGCTGCAAGCAATCGCAGTAGTTGCCACAATCCCCTCACCTAAGCAGTGTCAACATAAATAAACTTGTAATCAGGATAAGCAGATCTTAAAAAAATTGAAGCCACTTGTCAAGAAATGCAAAATGAAACTGCTGCTCAACGTTCACGATGCACGGCCCGCTCCCACCGAACCGGGGTGTCGACCGGCCCAGGCCGATCGGCGTTGGAGAGGGTCGACAAGCCACCCTAATCTAGCTCCCGCGTGACTTCGGTCTTGCCGGAGAAAGGAGGGGGAAGGCTAGCGAAAAAAACCTCCTCACGCGGTCGCTCGTCGATCTCGCCGTCGCATCCCGCAAGCCCCGCCCCAAGGTCGTAGACGCTCCTCCCGTCGCGACTACTTCCCTCCTAGTCGAGGTCCCCTGTTACCTCGAGGGCAAGTGGGGGGGGACCTAAACGGACACAAAAAAAAAGCTAGCGCTCCTGTCGCCCCGCTGAAAAGTTTTCCCGACCATTTGCCCGGCTTTTTTCAGTATGGTACCTGGGTACTTGTCTGGAAACCAGCCAGCGATCGCACCCTCCGTCCACCGTTCGAGCGTCCATCAAGCACCCTTGTTTCGAGTGCGAGCCTCCGCGCTTACCCGGGCTCGCACTCTCTAAGCTTAGGCGTGCCTAGCTATAGTGGGTAGCGGTAGCGTAGGGCCACTTCACAATCGCCGGATCCAAAAGGCCGCGGGGGTACGGACATTATGCAAAACCCTCCGCATACAAACCCTAAAGGCCCCGGAGGGGGTTACGCCCGCTGGTTGAAATTGAAATTGAAATTGAAATTGTTTACAACATGTACCGTATGCGCCGGTTTTTCACCAAAAGCCGGATGCGTCGGCTGCTGTCTCTGGGCCCTCCCAACTACGTCAAACAGGGAACTTACAAGTCAGGGCTAGACCGTTAACCACCTATGTCCAACCTCTCCAAGTGTGGTCGGGGTTTTACTCCCCCCGGGGAGGGTCCGGAGTGGATTAAAGGTGGTGTGTAAGAAAGGGCATGAAGAGGGTTCTTATGCGGATGATTGGCGAGTGGTCATGCGTGCTTTGGTGCGATAGACAAGGAGGAGATGGTGCAACCATTGGACGGTGTGTGTATGGAGGGTGGTAAGGATGCGAGACGTGTCCAGGCGAGTTTTGGAGATGAGTTTGTCCGGAGGGTCTGTGCGGAGGGTGAGTAGGGAGGTGAGACTTTCGATGGTGGATGAGTGCGGTGTGCCCGTGCGGCTCATGACTATGGGTAGGATGTCGACTTCGGTACCTGGCCAATGGTTTCGGATGGCGTTTGCGAGAGGTGTGTATTTGTTCCTTATCAAGCGGGCTGTGTGTGAGAGGTTGTGGTCGGTGCAGTATTTCCACTCCCCTATCTGAATTTTTTTGATAGACGAGTATCTACGGTGGCCGTTGTTGTGGCCGACAAAGCGAGGTTCAAGGAGGCGTATGAAATCTGGTTTATGTGCCGGGGGACGCAGTGCAGGCGGGAGGATGTCGGAGGGGAGTATAGCGGGACACGAGGTTAGGGAGTCGGGCGAGAGACCTTCGTCAGCATCAACAAGGCGGGTAGGCATGTGGGAGGGGTGTGGGGGATGGCAGTCTAGAGGGGTGTAGGGTGGGGTGGGGTGGGGGAAAGACTTGATGGGTTTGTTACCGAAGTCCGCAGTGATAGTTTCCCAGCGGCCTCCATTGTGGCGTTCGAGGAGAGACAGGAGGAGTTGTAGCGCGCTGTTGTGGCGGTCCTGTCTCAGGCCAGACATGGATGGGCAGTTACCGGCCATGTGGCCGTTGCTGGTGAATTGGCCACACATGGGACATCGCAGGGTGGGATTGTGTGTGAGGAGGCGGGTGTTGTGAACGCCCCAAATGAATTCTTGTTTGTGGGTGAATTGTGTGTTGGTGAGTGTTGAGTGTTTTTTGTGGAAGGTGAAGTCGGCACCGTCTTCTGTTGCGCGGGCGAGGAGGGCGCCGTGTTTGGATGTTTGCGAGAGGGGTGTAAGGGTGTGCTTGCAGCTGTGTGTGTGTGCGTCGGTTTTAAGGTTTGTGTATATGTGGGGTATGGGTTCGCCTTGGGTTTGCGGTGTGAGGGTGTAAGGCCAGGTCCAGTGTCCAATTGACACCTCCGAGCCTGTGTTGTATGTAGTATCTGGCGGGTGACCATCTGCTACCTGGTTAGCGAGTGTGTCTGCTAGTTCGTTGCCGAGGGAATGGTTGTGTGCTTTAATTTTACCTAGATGTGTGCGGATGCCTGCTTCGCAGCGGGTATTGAGGGTGTGTGTGATCGAGAGGAGTGTGTCTCGGTGGATGTTGTGCTTGTAGGCGGAGGGGCAGTTAAGGTAACCTTGTATGAGGCGGAGGGAGCCCGCTGGTTGAACTTTTGAGTGAAGTCGGCGTATCTCGGCGAGTCTTGCGTAATTCCAATCAGGGAATTAATCGCGCCATCCCGGTTGTTAGGCAGCAAGGAGATCTTGCGAATCTGTGAAACCAAATAGTCTAAGATGTATGGAATGGAACTCCGTCACATACGATTAAGCCACTAGCTATTCAAAGGTCCTAAGAATTGGAAGAAACCCACACGACGGCATTGTAAGAGTCACGATTGTTGCCCAGCCCAGTCATGATTATGGCTGCATCTCCAACCAGTTTTTAAGCTTACGCACGTCTTGTCCGGACTGGTGAGAAGCGTTAATCGTTGCCTTACGCTACGTCTCAGTCAGTGTAACGCACACAATAAAGTTGGTTACATGAACCGGAACTCCCGTGCGTAAATCATTAGGCGTCTCACCACACAACCGATTGACGTACCCCTTGATTAACATCCACACGGGGCCGAAGTCAACATCCGTAAAACGAGGCTGAAAGAAGAGCTGCATTGGTAGCGAAGTGTCTTTGTGAACGCAAATATGTCGAGACAACACGACTGCTCAAAAAGGTTGCCATTGAGCCACGAAGCCAAAATGTAACAACTCGTTCTTACATAAGTCTCTTTCACAACGCCCGTAACAAGCGGAGTCATGGTTAACACTTCAATCGAACCGTAGCCGGAACGATGTAAGAACTATCATGATGAGCTGTCGACTGACCGATTACAACTTGCTCCACCTTGGCTAGCGTACGGGACATAAACGGAAGCCGAATACACGTACACAATCTTACATTTGCTAGCGGGAAACGACACTCGAACAGCAACGCCACTCAATAGGGGCAAATTATCGACGGTCATGGTAAGGCCGGTTTCCTCAAATAGTTCACGAACGGCCGCGTCGACATGTTTTTCATGAGGCAAAACAATACCGGCAGCACACCACAATTTGCATGTACACGGTTCTCGCTGTAACAGAAGTTTGATGTATCAGTCCTTCGTTCCCCCGACATGCAAGACGACCACAACGTAGTTACTGGGACCAACGGACGCCATGTCGAATCAAACAAGTAGCATCGAACGAACTAAGCAACAACGAAATCGCGCGAAGAACAAGGCGCTCCGAAACCATTGTGGCAATTTGCCTATGAAAGGTAGCTGCTAGTACAAATCCGTTCTTGCTAGTTGTTGTTGTCACTGCATATGGGTGTGCACATAGGGAGAGGTGGAAAATGTATGACTGTATATTATTGAGCTATCATGAGGATGAAATTAAACAGAAATTGTTTACTTTTATCATCTCCCTCCACCACAACTAGGTCTCGCATGGTCTCGCGTGGTCCTCATGCCATGTGATAGGGCTCTCGTAACGGACTGACCAAACTAGCGACGTAGCTTGTTTGTCTCGCGAGAAATCATACAATCACGTCTTGTAGCATGTTAGACTAATTGCACGTATTTTCCGTACCGGGAGGTAATGGTAGAGCAACATTGTACGTTACCATCGAGCTAGAGTGTAGTGGCGACGTAACCACGGCACGTCCTTCCGATGAAGCACGAATCAAATTAGTAACGAGTACCGCCACAATTGGGAGGGCCCAGAGACAGCAGCCGACGCATCCGGCTTATGGTGAAGACCGGCGCATACGGTACATGTTGTAAACAATTTCAATTTCAATTTCAAATACCGCCACAATATCGTGTTATGTACTGTTACATTACAATACTTAATTGATTACAAGAAGAACAAGATGAGCACGGAACATCTTGTCACACAACATGCGTGAAAGAATATTAGGCGCGCTGAAGTCGTCGTAATTCTTCTCGGTGAAAATTCGGGTCCCGTCTGGTTCCTCGAAGGAATTCATTTTAACAATACTACAAACTTGGTGGGGGCATTTGACTCTAGCAGCTTGTCCGTTGTTAATTGACGGTGTGAAGAGAGAGAACTTGCGCCGGGAGGCTTTTGTTCAACGCGGTCCATCGTCTACGGCATTTTCATTTTATTCACAACGCGTTGTTTAAAATTACCCGGCGACGAAAAATAATGAGTACCTCATTTTTGGTCGTCATTAGTATGACTGTATTCGGCGTTGCGGCTCTAGAAAGTGCCCTTTCCCGTTGAGTACTCTTTCGCCTCCAAAAGTGCCACAGCTGCGTACGCGTAGTCGATACGTCGCAGCAGCAAAACACGCGGGTGCCGTGTGCTGTGGCCGCATCGCTCAGTTTTTGGTTTCGTATCGGACAGTATAATAAATAAAACCGCGCAGGCACAATGAACAACATCCTGTCACAATAATAAACAACAGGCAGGCACAATGAACAACACCCTGTCACAATAATAAACAACAGGCAGGCACAATGAACAACACCCTGTCACAATGACAAACAAGAGGCAGGCACAATAAACAACATCCTGCGTGTCGCCAATCGATCCCAATCGGGCGATGAACCGTCTGAAATCTTATTAATCACATGATGTGTGCGCTACGGGTACAGGCAGCTGTGGCAGGTAGTATGGTGTGTCATGTTGAGTACGAGTACGGCAAGGCACTGTATTTTTTGAATACGGATGCGTCATTTATTACAAAAACGGAAACAATGCCACATATTTGCTTTTGTGTGCTGCACCTGAAAATCAATTTACAAATTATCAAGTGCGAGTGGCCCTAGTTCTTTGTGACCGTCGTTCTTTGCATTTCATTTGTAATCATGTACACACTTACCCTATGTCTCTCACTCTGTATTTTTGTAATCATTAAGATAGTCCATGGATGCCCATACTCGTGATACTTATTTTTCACACACACACACACACACACACACACACACACACACACACACACACACACACACACACACACACACACACACACACACACACACACACACAAAAACACACACACACACACACACACACACAAACACACACACGCACACACACACACACACACACACACACACACACACACACACACACACACACACACACACACACACACACACACACACACGCACAAACACATTCTTCTCTCTCATTATGTATTTTTTGTAATTATGGACACACAATGTGTCTCCCACTCTGTATTTTTGTAATCACAAGAGTAATGCTCATGTACCCATCGTAGCGATGCGCAGTAGCTAAAGACGTATCCAAATCCTAATCCCAATAAGTGTGCACCAAGTCGATCTTTTAATGAAAATGAAAATGATTTACAACTATGGCAAGTCAATTCAGGGCGTTGTGTAAGGGCCTTTTTGTATATGCCATCCGGGTCTTAGGATACAAAATTTAGGCCGGTGGGCTCCTTGTCCCTCCTCTTCATGCTAGTGTTGGGGTTTTACTCCGCCCCACGGAGGATCTTGGTAGGGTGTGGTAAAGGTGTGTGTGGGGGGGGTCGGGTAGTGGATTAGAAGGGGTGTTGGCGGAGTTGTTTGTTGGTGGCAAAGGATTTGGTTCTACAGATGCGGAGGAGATGATGTAACCATTGGACGGCGTGCGTGTGAAGGCGGGAGAGAATGTGGGTAGTGTGACGTGAGGGGGTGACGGGGTGTTTGTCCGGAGGGTCATTTTTGGGGTTTATTAAAGTATTAAGACTAGCATGGGTGAGGCTGTGAGGGTTACCAGTGCGGCTCATGGGCACTTGGGCATGGGAATGATGTCGACTATCGTTCCGGGCCAATGTGAGCAGAGGGCGATTGGTGTATTTTTGCATGATGAGTTGGTGAGAGTCAGTGAGGTTGTTGTCAATGTAGTATTTCGCTTCACCAATTTGGATTTTGCGGATGGAGGAGTATCTCCGTATGGAGTTAGAGTGAGCTATCATGCGAGATTCCAATAGTCTAATGAAGTCGGGTTTGTGCGCAGGGGGTCGGAATTGGGCGGGGAGGATGGTTGGGCAGCTGGTGAGGGAGGTAGGGTCAAGATCTTCGTCTGCATTAACATTACGGGTGGGCATGTGCCTATGGTGGGTAATATTTTCGTCGAGGGGAGGGAGGGGGCCCTTGGGTTGTATGAGAAGTGAGTGATTTGATAGTTGAATGATTTGGTTTATTACCAAAATCCGCGGATATAGTTGTCCATCTACCCCCGTTCGATTGTTTAAGGAGAGTGAGTAAGATTTGGAGAGCACTAGTGTGGCGGTCTTGTCAGAGTCCAGACATGGAGGGACACTTTCCGGCCATGTGACCGTTGCCGATAAATTGTCCACAAATGGAGCACTTAAGGGTTTTGTTCCATGTGAGGAGGCGAGTATTGTGCACCCCCACAGGAATTCCATTTTATGCGTGAATTGGGTGGATGTGAGGGAGGGGTGTCGATCTTTTACTCTATACACAAAGTAGTTTTTTTCCCAATAAAAATATCGCATTTATAGTACCGAATCCAATAGAGCTGATGATAAGGGGACACACCGAAAGACATATACACAGATTTTAGCAAATTAATGTAATAGGGTTGTACTTACTCCCCATAAAATAAGCAAGAAAAGAAAAACTCAAGAGAGCAAGAGTGTAATCCTTTCCCATCATCGTCCGCACTGTGCCTCCTTCAAACGGGAGATGTACACTCTGTCCGGTGTGCGGGCTTACACAATAGACACCCACAATCATGTCCCGTGTGTCTCAACCGCACGACACATGTGACTTTGCGTAGCCCAGCCCTCCCCGTGCGAGTCAGAGGAAACATTATTGGCACACCACCACCATCACCCACACATGAGACAAGCAAGAGAGGAGGGTGCCAAACGCAGTCTGATCGTGTTTTTTATGTCCTACTACCCCTACAACACTCTCATGCATCGACAGGAGGTACGTGTGAACACAGTAATCATTTCAGGACCATATCGAGCTATCGAGGGAGTGACGCCGCAGAGCTTGCCTATCAAATAACTTGCGAGGCAATATCGGCAGGCATGACGAAGTGGACGATGAATAAGCATGTAACACCCCCCCCCCCCCCCCCCCCCCCCGACACACACACACACAAACGAACCAAAAGACCACAGATCACCGTCCCCCCCCCCCGCATTTGTATCTCCGTTCATCAGCTGAGACAGTGCACAATGCATCGCAGTCCCGCTGACCAAACTGACCACCTCGGATGGAGACAGAAGTTGTGGAGATGTACAAGGAGGGGTGACGCACCCACCCCGCCCACTCCTGCGTTATGATACTACTGCATTAATCCCTCAGTGCACGACACGCCATGACGAGCTCTCTCACCCCTTGAGACGCTGCAGTGCGCAGATCCCGCCCCACGCCGCGACAGCTGGAGAGGCCAAAGGACGCGAGTGTGGGCGCGGTCGAGGGCGGGTGAGCGCATCTGGCCCCGTGCCGCAACTGTGGCTCCAGCATCCGGCGCACGCCATGGCTAGTCACTGCGCTGCTCGTGACATCCAATGAAACAAGCCTGGAACAGCTCCTCAAAACCTTCAAGCTACATAAACCGTAGCCAACACCACGTGTCAGTGAGGCGCGCGCGCGCGCACACACACACACACACACACACACAAGAGTTTCCCCTGATAAGACGTTACATAATAAACCATTAGACAATCAACTCACCTTTTATCCGTTACCCGATTTCCGGCATGGCTGGCGTCGACCTCTTGTAGTGTCTCGGTGAACAGGCTCGCAATCACTTCCATGCACTCATCAGACGCAGCACTGCCCCGCGACACGTTCAGCCTGCGAAGAGGCGCATCCTACACCCAATGCAACCCACCTCAGGGACACTCACTATCTTTCCAATACACATACACACACTCACACCAATACACTCAACAATTAACTTTCATACACACGCACTTGACATATCCCTTAATCATTGACAAACACACACGTTCGCTATCTCTCTCTCTCTCTCTCTCTCACACACACACACACACACACACACACACACACATGCTCGATATTTCTCTCGCTCTCTCTCACACACACACACACACACACACACGCACTTTTTCTTTTGCATTATCCATGAATGATTTTTTTGCCGTTAGTGATCCACTTTATCGATGTATCGTGCTGCCGCTGAGCGAATAGATGGTGAGCAATAGAACGAAAGAAGCATAGAGCACCTCGGAAATGTGGATCAGGCCATCCACCGTCACCCGTGACCCCCCAATGTCCAGCTCCTCCAGCGCGTGGGAGCCGTGGAGGAGGCGCTCAAGCACCGGGTTGGTCACGTAGCTCGTCCCCAGCTGCGTCCCGGACAGCATCACCGTCTGACAGGTCCCTACCTCCGCCACAATCAGCCTCGCGAACCGCGGCCTGTCTCCGTCATGGGCTGCAGATCTGGCGGGTAGGGGCGGGCCCGGATTCCAGCCATACATCCCTCCGAGTCCATTGAGCAGCAGCCGCTCTATGCATGCAGTACATGCAAGCATGCACAGTCGCCGAAAATGAGCGGCTGACAGCGTGAGGGGGGGAAGGGTGGGTGTAGCTTGGAAAGGGGGGGAGTAGCGCACCCAACAGAGGGCAGCTGTGCTGTAGGTCTTCAATCGGGAGACTGATGCGGCCCAACAAGTCGCCTGAAGCTGAGAGATTCAGTGTCTTTAGGTTGGAGACGTCGCTGGCATAATGCCCCTTGGTGGACACGATGTGCCTCATCTACGAAACGTGATGGTTCGTGTTCTTTAGTTGCCCTTTTCAAAGACCACATGAAACAGGGTGCGACCAAAATGGAGGGCAACCTATGTAATGAGCTGATGACGTGACGGAAGCGCCCATTGGCTGTGACCCACCCCTTTGCTGAGGTGCGGACAATACTCGGCAGTCAGCCTCTCGAGACGAGGGCCGACAGAGGTTGTGATGACCTGTATCAGGGTGTCTATCGCGCCCTTCCGTACTGGTTTTGTCGTGATGCCGGAAACATCGATGGCAGTTAAGCAGCTCATCGTCCGAACCGCCTCCGATATGCCCTCCACACTGAGGATATCCCATCACACATCGACGCCTAAGCCACACAAGGTGGAGAGGCATACTAGCAGCAGGAGCCACATGGTGAGCTCCAGCCAAGCCTAATGGTAATTAGTACTCCAATAGATAGTTGGAGTATGGGCAGCGGGGAGGATACTCGCCTGAAGCTGGAGCAGTGAGAAATGTTCAGAGATGTGAGGGAAAGACACGACTCCGCGATGTGCTTCAGCCCTTTGTCGGTCAGCTTCCCACACCCCCCAATGTTGAGATTCGTTACCTGCAGGTGCCACACCCAGCCCAATAGCCCGCACCACACATTTGGCGTCAACAGTGGGGACGAATGGGAAGGGACGGACGTTAAAATGTGAGGTGCGGTCGTTTGAACATCGTTGGTTGGTGAGGGACCTGCGAAAGTAGGCATGACGGGCTGTTGGGGGATGTAGCACACCTTTGCCCATGCATCAGCATTGATGTGCATGCAGAGGGTGCTGTCTGTTGGCCTGCACCACCCGTACGACATGTCCAGCTTCCTCCACACCTCTGGCGTCTCCAGCACCGCCGCCCGCCACGCCCGGCACACACTCCTCCCTGACGCACTCCCAAACCCAGCCACACCCAACATACAACACCCTCCTCAGCGTCCAGCCCAACCACACACCTGAGTCTGAATGAGGCACAGGCTTCATGAGCGACGGAGGTGACTTACCAACCGCCGCAAACGGCAGAGCGCTGTCCGCACAAGCGTAGAGCAGCAGTATCTTCAAGATATCTAGAGGGAGGTCACCGATGACGCCGGGAGTGCTCTCCACAAGCTGTGTGCAAGAAGCGGCTGTCTTGACGCCCTTCCTCCCCCTCCTCTTCCCCCGCTCACCCCCTGACGCTTCGCCCCGCTCCGCCCCACTCCCACGACGGCGACGGCGACGCGGCTCTGTACTCGAGACGACCCGAGCTGCCGCGGCTCGACGCCCCAGAGGAGTGCTGCTATCGTAGCTATCTTCACGGTAACGAGCAACTACCGCAGTCCTTCGAGACAGTGGAACGTCGCTGTCGTTGCTGACAGAAACCGCTGCGTCGTCCACAGACGGTGCTACACGAGCTCGTCGAGGAGCAGGCCGAGACGCTGCACCATTTGCCCTTCCACGAGTAGCAAGCCCCACGCCAGTAACACCTGTGACGCACACAAACATCACAACTGAAATTGGAGGTGGAGCAACCCGATCGTAGCGCCAGTGTTCCGTGAGCTGAATGAGCTGAGGTTCGACATATACTGTTGATATCCATTTACTACTCACGTCGCGACTCTGCACCGTCGTCGCTCACTTCCCCGTCGTTGTGGTTTGATGAGCTGCCCCCGCCGCCTGCCACGTAGTCAGGGTCGTCGCTACTGGCGGTGTGCTGACATACTGACACACGGAGTATCCCTTTTCGCCGCTGACGCTTCCCCAGCACCATTTCAGCTCAGAGACTACCTGAGGAGGACGTGAGGAGTGTGTGCGACGAGTCTCACGGACCGACGTGCTTTTTTGTTTTTTTTGGCGCCCCCGGGATGTGGGACTGTCAGGTAAAAGCGCTCGCCGGCACCCTCTGCGGTCGTTAGCTTGCAAGCACGACTGATGAGAGTATAGGTTTTAAATAAATCTTAAACACATCAGCATGGATCATGCTCCCGGCTGGGCGGCGCTCGACGGACCGACGTCTATTCGGCGGCCAAGTCCGGAGCCGGTCACGACTAGTCACGGCCGCCCGGCCCGAGGGCACTCGCCATCGTCGCAGATCAGTAGCAATAATGATAGTAATACGACAATCAAACCCTAATATACGACAATAAAAATAATATCGATCCTAAATAAATAGTGACGATAATAAAATGATATAATACGGGTACATATACTGATAATTTCAAATTTCAAATCTGTACAGGTACCTGTAAGTCGTCTGATAATTTGAAATAACCGATACTGGCATGGGGGCCGCTGACTCTCGTTCCTTGCGCTCTGGCAATTATGTCCGTATGCAACATTTTGTTCGTCGATCTACTTCTGTTCCGATTCGGCGTTTTTTGGGGGATGTGCGACGTGAATTCATGCAACGTCTTTCTGCTGCTCTTCATGGCACTCTGGGTTCTTATCTCCGCGACGCTTTTCAAGAGGGTAGTGCTGGTGCTGTGGCATGTCTTCCTGTTCCTCGGCTTAGATTTTTTTCCCTCCTTTCTTCTTTTTTTGCTTGGTGGCCTCCACTGCTTTTTCTTTCTTTTGCAGATAACCGATACCAACGGCGAGAATTCATGCAACGTATTTTTGTTGCTTTTCATTGTACTTTGGGCTCCTGTCTCCGCGATGTTTTTCAGGAGGACAATGCTGATGCTGTGGCATGCCTTCTTGTCCCTCCGGCTTTGGTTTTTCCCTCCTTTCTTCTTTTTGCTTGGTGGCCTATGCTGCCTTTTTTGTAATTTAAGCTGTGTTGGGGCTCACTTATGCCAAAGATGTGGATCACTTACAGAATTTGGTATTGGTGGCCCTTGGGCCACCCTACACGCAATGTGAGAGGGAATCGGGTGGGTGGGTTTGCGTGAGCGATAGCTCTCGCAAAAGGCAGAAGGTGGACACACAATCGTTGCTAGTGCGTCATATAGTGTGCGGACATTTTACTGCGCGGGCGCGCGTGTGCGCTTGAACCGTTAGAGGAGATGTACCGTCGGAGGTAACGCATGTTACTGCGTAATTTTCACCCTGTAATTCAAACCTCTATATTACCAAATAATACCAATATGACCATTTAAGATGTGTTGGGGCTCGCTCATGCCATCTGTCGCCGACATGCGTGTGACGTTGGGTGGGGCTCCGCCAGGGGTCATCCAACCAAATAGTTGCCAAGCTCCCGGGCTCGGGAGTACCGTTGGGTCGATGTAGCCGAGGACTACGTCCGATTCTCGCGCCCAACCGCCGAAAAACTTGATCTTTTGCATCGGGGTACCGATATTGTACGCTGCAGTAGTTGCACCCTTTCGTAAGGAGTGCGAAGTCCACGCGAAACCTTCCGGAGGTTGTTTGTGTTGTTCCATGTTGCAAGGGTGTCCGCAATCCAGTTTGTCGTAGGTTCGTGTAGACTAATGGCCCACCGCCTGTCCGGAATTTGTCCGGCGGAGAACTTGGTACGGGCAGCGTCGAAGTACCCTAGTAGTCCCGCTATGTCAGGGTGGGCCGAGTCCGGTAGTTCACATAGGAGTTTGCGCTCCGTGGAAGTACCACGTTGACTTTTTCTCGTTCCGTGGTAGAGGAGGATTCCACCGGTTGGAGTACACAACACGTCTCAAGACCGGCACTCAACTCATGCTCCCCCGCGACAAAAAAATGTGGACAAGAGCACCGTCGCCAGACACGCTCTAAAAAGTAGAATGAGGTCCGACTAGGCTTGAGTCCAAGTGTCTTTCAGCTGCGTGCGTAGGTCCTTGGCGAGGCGTAGCGATGAGACGAAAATCCGGGCACGCAGGTACATGCGTGTGCGGCTGGGGTGGAGAGATACTTAGGACGCTGCGAGACCCCGCCGGACTTTGGCTATTAAGTCGCCTTGTGCGACTGTTTCGGCGCCGTGGTCCTTGAAGAAACCGTTCACTGCTGAGAGGTACGGCTGCAGACTAGTTGCCTTGATGGTGCCACGTTCCCCGATCCATGCGATATAGCGGGCCATGGTAGCGGCTGTCGCGGCTATCGGTGGTAGACCTTGTTCCTCGCAGAAGTGGAAGTGTGGTTTGATCGCGCTTTTGTACGTGTCTGACGTGCTTTTCGCCCAAGCGGCGGTCAATAACTCGAGAGCTTTTGCTCCAAGGCTGTTCAGGCGTGGTGTCGGGACAACAGAAGTGTTAGAGCTGTAGCCTAGCGACAGCTCTGTACCGAGTCAAACAGTTTATCGGTATGTCCGATCTAGACATGTACTAATCATATCTAGAGTAGCTTACAGTAGCTATCTGCAACTAATACGTATGCGGTATTACTTACAACACTCCCCCTGAAGGTAGCTACGGGATGAAGCGTTGCATTGGGTCTTGTCCTCCAAGGATCGCACTTCGGTGTCGTGCTAGTGCAGGTCCTGGGAGGGGTTTGGTGAGCATGTCAGCCACCATCTGGTCAGTGGGGAGGTACCTCAACTTGATGGTCCCTTGCTCCACGTGGTCTTTGAGAAAGTGCCACTTCAGGCCGATGTGTTTAGTCTTCTCGCTGACCAAGGCATTTTGGGAGTATGCAATGGCGCTTTGGTTGTCCTCCCAGATGGTGGTGGTTTCGGTGATGGGGGAGTCGAAGATTTCCCCCAGGAGTTGTCGGAGGTGGAGTCCCTCCTTGGTGGCGTCAGCTGCAGAGTAGTACTCGGCTTCACACGTGGATTGAGCCACACAAGTCTGTTGTTTGGACTTGTAACTGATTGGCCCGCGTCCGAGGGTGAAGAGATAGCCCGAGCGAGACTTGCGGGTGCTGCTGTCGTTGGCCCAATCAGCGTCGGCAAAGCCTGTGAGTTGGAGACTGTGGTCCATGCCCCCCCCCAACGTCAGGCGCATGTTGATGGTGCCATGGAGGTAGCGGAGGACCTTTTTCAGAGCCTGCAAGTGTGCCTCGGTGGGCGAGGCTTGGGCAGAGCCGAGGATGCTCAATGCCGTGGAGACATCGGGGCGTGTACAAACGGCGGCGTATTGAAGGCTGCCCAGGAGGCTTGGGTAGACGTCCTTGGCCACTCCTGTGAGAGAAGGCGAGTTCAAGTGTGTAAGGCCGGCGAGGAAGCCTGGGTCCATCGGAAGGGACGACGGCTTAGAGTCAGACATGCCGTATTTGGCGAGGATGTCGCGCAGGTACTTGGACTGGTCCAGCGAGATTGTGCGCGTGGAGCGATCGCGGGTAATGTGCATGCCGAGGAGTTGGGAGAGGTCGCCTAGGTCCTTGATTTTGAACCGTGCTCCGAGTTGGGCTTTGAACGATGCGAGCCAGGTGGCATCATTGCAGGCTGCGGGAATGTCATCGACGTACAGGGCGATCATGGCGAAGACGTGGCCGGCGCGGTAGATGTAGATGCACGGGTCGGAAACGCATTGTTGCCATCCATGGTCGACGAGCCACGCACGAAGTAGCATGTTGAACTCGCGGGGGGACTGCTTAAGGCCGTAGAGGCAACGCTTGAGGTGACAAACCTTGGACGTTCCATCGGTGAAGCCGAGGGGCTGGCGGATGTACACATCCTCCCGGATGGGGGCGTAGAGAAACGCTGTGTCGATGTCAAGTTGGCAGAGTTCAAGGTCGCGGGCGGCTGCAATGGTCAGGAAGAGACGCAGGCTGGCCATGCGGATGACCGGGGAGAAGGTCTCCGTGTAGTCCAGTCCAGCGCGTTGACTGCACCCCTTGGCGACGAACCGCGCTTTGAAGCGGGAGACGTCGCCGGCTGTATCCGACTTGACTTTAAAGATCCACATGCTGTTAACGACCATGCGGCCGGGGGGGAGGTCCACAAGGTCCCACGTGCCGTTGCTGATGAGGGAGGAATACTCCTGTTGCATAGCGGCTTGCCATTGGGGGGCTTGGGCGCTGTCCAGCGCAGCTCGGTAGGATTTTGGTTCCACACACTCTCGGGCGGAGAGGAGGGCGACGGCAGTAGGGGACGTGCCGGCAGGTGTGTGTGGGGGACCAGTGACAAGGTTGGGGACGTGAGGGTGCTCAAAGATGTCCTCTTGAGCTTTTCCTTGTTCAGGATCACAACACGCCGTGACGAGTGTGGGTGGGTAGTCGGACAGGTGGGCAACCATATCGCCGTAGCGAATGGGGTGGGAGCGGAGCCGAGCATGGCGAGGGGTTGGCGGGGGGGGCAGGGGTGTGGGTGATGTGAGGTCAATGGGGTGGGATAGGGGTGAGTCTGCGGGGACGTCGTCCGAAGAGTCGGTGATGGCCGAGTCGACGGAGGGTTGTGTGTCGAAGCCTGGGGTGTCTTCCTGAAAGACAACATGTACGGAAGTGGTGATGCGACGTGTTTCCGGATTGTAGACACGATACCCGGGTGCGTCAGGGGGATAGCCCACCATGACGCCGCGAAATGCTTTTTCACTGAGTTTCCGACGTTGTTTGTCGGGGACCTTGGCGAAAACGGCGCAGCCGAAGACGCGGAACTTGGAGGCGTTGGGCACTGACGACGTAAGGAGTGTGAGGGGGACGCCCCCATGAGGTCCGACCGAGCGACTATACGTGCGGTTGCGAAGGTACACAACTGTGCTGACAGCGCACGACCACATGGAGTTGGGAACGGCCATGTTGTGGAGCATCGCCGATGCATTGTCCCGGATGGTGCGCCAGGGACGTTCGGCCTTGCCGAGCATGTGGTGGGCGTATGGGGCAGAGAACTGTACCCCGACGCCGAGGTGTGCGCACATCTGGCGAGTGACAGCAGCTTCAAACACAGAGTCAGAGTCAAATTTGAGGACCGGTGCGAACGCGCCCGTCTGGGAGTGATGGCGGGCATGCAGGTGTTTGATGTCCAAGAGGATGGTTTCCAATTCCGAACATGCGTCGTCTTTAGACTTAAGGAACCGCACCCACATGTAGTTGGTGTGGTGGTCGATGACGAGCAAGCAGTAGCGGAGGCCATGTGGGGAGGGGACATTGACCGGGCCCCAGAGGTCAGCGGACAGGTTGAGGAGGGGGTGGGATGGCTTCGCGCAAGCGGCTGTGTTGCGTGGTGCAGCTGTGGCTTTGTGAAGGAGACAAGAGTCGCACGAAACTTTGGTTACAGCGCTAGTTAACACAGGGCTAGTCGGGACACCGTGAGTATGTTGGGCCTGAAGGCTTTGCATGTTGAGGTGGCCATATCGACGGTGCCATAGGACGGGATCACACTGGGCAGTAAGGGCAACCTGAGGTGAGGGGTCAAGTGCCGGCGGGGCGGATGGGCTGGAAGGGAGGGCCGGCTGGTGGGGAAGGAGGTAGAGACCGTTTCCGGACGGTTCTAGCATACCCATGCCTGTGGGTACCAAAAGCAAACCAGTGTCAGAGTTGGAGGGGAATATGAATTCACAACCGCTGTGAGTTTGCATCCAGCTGACACTAAGGAGTCTGCCGATACGCTGTGCTGAACGAGATGATAGGTCAGGGGTGTAGAGTGCATACACAGTGCGGTGAATTAGCTGGCCAGAGGCAAGTCTGACAGAAAGTCGCACTGAGCCACTGCCCTTAACGTCAACGCCGACACCGCCCACGCGAGAGGGAGTGGAGGGGGGCGTGAATTTCACGAAGTCATCTCGGAACGCAGTGAGGTTAATCGAGCAGGCGGAATCAACGACCCAAAACTTTGACAGATTACGACCCGGGGCGAGGGAAGAGGAGAATGCCACAGAGCTGAATGGGACACTCACCTCGTCGTCAGCGTCGTCATCAACGCAGTCCGCGAAGGTGGGTAGGCAATCGGTGTCATCGGCGGGGGCGTCGTCGGCAGGGACGTCGCTCAGCAGCGCAGCGTGAGCAGAGGGGGTGCCGTCGGCGGCGCCGTACTTCTGGACTGTCAGCCTACGCTTGGCAAGATTCCACTTAAGAATAGCGTCATCAGTGGCATTGCACGCGGACATGAGATGGTGGAGGCTGCCACAAACGCCACACTTGTTGGGTCGATGGCCGCGAGGGTTACGGTGTGGTGGGCCTCGACCGCTGTGCGAGCCGCGGCCCGCAGCGACGAACGCGGAGATGGGAGGAGGTGATATGTCCGGAGCGGTTGCGTCCGGAGCAGGGTGGTCTTCCATGTTGTGCGCAAGGTGTAGAATGCTCGCCATAACTTCATCAGCCGACATGATGTAGTCCGTGTCGAAGGCGTTGATGACGCATTGCTTCGCCTGACCGTGTGGGCCGCTGCTAGAAATGCCGCGCAGCATGAGGAGACCGAGGTGGTGGGGGTGGATGGCAACGGAGCCATCAGCCAACTGGCATGTGTCGTTGTACTCGTCAAAGGTCTGGCGCATGTAGTGGACATAGTCACTGAGTGACTGACCGGGGCGCTGTCTGACCGTGAGATTGTCCAAGAGGGACAAGGAGCGAGCAAAAGACCGACAGTCGAGGCGTTCACAAAGGATGTCCCACGCGGCAGCGGCGCAGTCTGGGCGTGCTGGAGAAACGCATTTCATGGCTTGGTCAGCGCGCTTATTCGCGCTGGCTGCATGGAGGAGCAGCGTGTAGGCGTAGTGTTGCGCTTGTTCGTCGAGCCAGACGCCGGAGTCGCGGATGGCCAGCTGAGGAATGAGGTATGCGGCCTTGATGGAGAGGAAATTAAGGAAGGTCCTCTTCCATTGCTTAAAGTCCGTGGTCGGGCACATGACGGGGACCGACATCTTCATGGACCGGTTGAGGGCGTCCTTGTCGAAGCCGGGGGCTTCGTGTGCCGCCCGGTTGATGACCACCGGGTCGATAGTGGGGCGACGACGGCCCCGGGGGTTGGGGTCGCCATGTTGGAGTGGGGGAGAGTGCCGGCCATGAAAGGGAGGAGGTGGGCCACCGGGAAAGGGAGAGCGGCCGGCCATGGGACGCGGCGGGCCGTACGAGTGCGGGTGGTCACGGTAGGGGGGGATGAGATGAGAGGGCGCCTCCGTGATATGGGGGCCGGGGTGGTGAAGGGCATATCCGGCGTGGGGGAAGGGGGGAGGTGGTGGGAGGTGATCAACCCGGATGGCGTGACGCGAGGGGTCGTAGTGCGCCTCGGCACGCGCGGGCTCGCGGGGCGCATCGTGGCGGCGCTGTGCGACTGTGGGGTCGCTAACAGGGGCTGCAGCAGGAAAGAGTGTTTCTGCGTCCGGGGTTACGAAACCAGGCTGGGTATGGTCACTCAGGTGGAGGGTGTGACCGTCGTGGCTGTGCCGGACGGGTTCGAGTGGGGCATGGTGGCGGCGCTGAGCTACAGGGGGGTGCGGATTAGCACCCGCAGCAGCGACAGCACCCTCGGCCGACTGCGAGTCGAAACGAGCAGTTAAGCTCGCCACTTGCGCAACGAGCAGCGCGAGAGTATCGGGGGGGTGATCGAGGGTGCTCTGGTGAGAGCCTGACTCAGGGGAATCAGCAGGTGAATCAGGCGGGTTTTTCTGCTCCATTTCGACAGAGGGAAAAAAAAAAAAGAGCTGAAGGAAAAAACAGGCAGCGGTAAAAACCGCTAGCCGGACTCGTGCCTAACAGCGGTATGCTAAGAGACGGCCTGATGCCCGCCGACCCCTCGGCCTGTAGCCCCGGGGTGTCTCAGAGCACCTTTTCTGTATCCTCCACCCAGTGTGGGGCACAAGTCGAGGCCAAGGCCAGGACAGGTGGAGCGCTGCGCTGGTGGCTGATGCGCGAGGCTAGTATAAAAATAAAAATAAAAGGTAAGCTACGGCTGGCGTGCGACCTGTGGATGCGTATTCACCCGACAGTGCACCCCCCCGTTCTCCAGCTTGGACCTGTGTGCACCCTGTCCACACACGACGAGTGCGTCGGTGTGGTTGGCTGGCTATCTCCGGCGGGTGGCTGGCTTAAGAGGGTGGTGGCGGGTTTTAAAAATCGCAGTTTATACTGGCGATACCGCCGACTACAGGTTGAAAGTACTAGGTGTCTATAGAAACTTGCCTTCTGCGGGAGAGCTGTCGATCGCAGCTCGCCGAACCAGGTTGTCGCGCGTGAGTGACGTGAGGCGGGGGCCCATAACCTATTGAACCATGCAAACACAGTTAGTGTGGAAGATAACGTACGCAAACGTAGTTACAGTCACAGTCCCGCAAACGGAACAGTTAAGGCGACAACCAGCCTACAGGCGTGGTGTCGGGACAACAGAAGTGTTAGAGCTGTAGCCTAGCGACAGCTCTGTACCGAGTCAAACAGTTTATCGGTATGTCCGATCTAGACATGTACTAATCATATCTAGAGTAGCTTACAGTAGCTATCTGCAACTAATACGTATGCGGTATTACTTACAACAGGCCCATGGGCTGTCGGGCGGGCCGGCAAGACCGTCTCCTGGCGCGCCAACCTTGTAAGTGCATGGTGCCACGCTTTTCCTTGCCAACCGGGGGCGACCATTGTGGCTGCTGCGCCGCTCTGCTGTAGCTTTTGGGCGAGGTCGGGTAGCAGTGGCCATGAGGGTTGCACCAATTGTTTTCTTCTCGCAAGTACGTATCGGCGAGGTGAAGGGAGTCCACCGCTTCGCACGACAAGTCTAGCCAGTTTGCGTTGTAACGGGGAAATAGCGTGTTGGGCTCCGAAGCAAAGCGGTCGATCGTGTGGGGGTCAAATTGAGCGTCCATCTCGTGAAACACCGAGGGGTCTAGCTGCCAGTCGTCGTTGTTGAGGTGGCGGCTGAGCTTGTCTGCCCACGTGTTCGCCGCGGACCTGGTGTACCGGGTTATGATGTGAATGTTGTTGGTGTCCAACATGTACTAGAGTCGGCGTAGTTCGTTCATCATTTCCGGGGAGCGGGAAGTCACGCCGGCCAGGACGTAGCAAACCGCCTTGTTGTCTTCGTGGAGGAGGATGTTGCGGCCATCGAGATGTGGCAAGAAGTTGAGGGCGGCCGGACGGAAGGCCTTCAGTTCCTTTCATGTAATGTGTTGGCGTTGATCCTATGGACCACAGAAGCCGCGTGCTTCGAGTCTGCCGTTTAGTGTTGCTCCCCAACCATACCCCGAACTGTCGCAGTGTATGTAGGTTGGCTCGACCGGGCGGTGGATGTTCTTGCCATTTGCGTGGCTGGGCACCTGGGTCCACCACTGTAGGTCGCAACGGAGGTGAGGGCATGAGGGGTCAGGCGGACTCGGTTTCCCCACTTGTCGCCGAGTACGGAGTGCAATTCGCGCAGAAAGAATCTTGCAGCCGGGATGGCGAGAAAATAGTACCGCGCCTTACATATGAATGACTAGAGTTCCTTGACACGGAGCCATCTCCTTGCTCGTGAAGCACGTTGGAGTAGCTGCCGAGCTTGCTTGGCGAACTTCTGAAGTTATGTTGCTGGTGCGAAGAAGTAACATGTTGTTGTTTCGATGTCGATGCCCATGTGGTGGCCGTATTGTGTCGGTTCCCGTTAATCTTTGGAGAAGGGTGGCTGAGAAGGCCGAGACTGGTGAGGAGGCGGTCGACGCGCTGACGGAGAGTCAAAGCGAGTGCTCGGGTGGCTGCGAATAGGAGGTAGTCGTCGACGTAAGGTAAGATTTTTGCTCCGCGCCAACGCGTGTGTCGGACGAAGCGCTTGCTCGGCATGTCGCCGTCGGGTTGGGTAGGCCTCCCTTGGTGTGTCGTAAACCCACCGGAGTCGGGTTGGCGCAGATGTCGCACGAATGTGTCCGTAAACGCGCAGAAGTAGAAGGGGCTGAGCAACAAGTAAGTGCCCCGTGCTTCCTTCGTTGTGCCATAGCGTGTGACTTCTTGGGCCTCCGCTCTCGATTAATATTCGTTATAAAATAGCGCAAGTAAGACTTCCCGTCTCGCTTTTAGTCCCGCCCTTTTTCATTTTCGCATAACTTTTCCGTCCTCCGCGTTGCTTAGTGTGGTTAATGAGGGATTTCATTGATGGACGGATCGGAAAAAATAAACGGCACCCTAATTAAGTAGTCGTCGAAAGTAATAGAACGATGATCTTCAATAGAACGAAGATGAATAAAACAAGATCAGCTCATTACAAACAAGCATGCGGTTCATACTACGACGTGCTTGCGTCTTCTTCGGATGCCTTCGAATCCCGTTCCCCTCTAGGCATAGCTTCACATCAAAAAATCCGACGCGGCATCCCGACGTACCAAAACGTACCAAACGTACAGTCGCGTGTCAAACGTACCAAACGTACAACCACGTACCAAAACGTACCAATGTACCGGCAGAAAATGTCGTACATTGCTCGTCATATCTTCGGCGATTCACTGTGCATTATTCGGAACGTTTTTCCACATTTTCAGGGATAAGAAACGTATTGGCTTTGATATAATAAAATAATAATAGCCGATTGATATTTCCAATACAGTAGTAGTATAGAGTATCACACAGAAATACTTACTTACATAACTTACTTTTGTACAAATATCTCTCTCCCTCTCATCCTGCTTATGTGCTTGTGTTTCTTTCTTCTTTACTGGTTGATACTTTGTTTGGAAACAAATAATGAATCCAAATAGTATTATTTGTGACTTATATATATAACTTGTATGACTTATATAATAATCATACAGAAATACTTACTTACATAACTTACTTATGCACAAATATCTCTCTCCCTCTACTGCTTATGTGCTTGTGTTCCTTTCTCCTTTACTGGTTGATACTTTCTTTGGAAACAAATAATGAATCCAAATAGTATATTATTTATTATCCACTATATGTATTCAATTGCCCCTTTCCCCCTCTAGGGATAGCTTCATAGCAAAAAAACCGACGCGGCATCTCTATCTCTATCTCCCTCTCCTCACCCTCTCCCTCTCCTTCTCCCTCTCTCTCTTCAACTCCCTCTCCCTCGCCCTCTCCCTATCTCTCTCTCTAAGACATACGACAGAACAAGAAATCATATAATCAGCAAATTATATAATTAATCAGTATGATCAAAAGATATAATCCTTCTCTCTCTCTCTCTCTCTCTCTCTCTCTCTCTCTCTCTCTCTCTCTCTCTCTCTCTCTCTCTCTCTCTCTCTCTCTCTCTCTCTCCCCCCCCCCTCTCTCTCTCTCTCTCTCTCTCCCTCTCTCTCTCTCCTACCCTCCTGTGGCGGTTAGCCTCTGAAAGCTAAACGCTAGCACAAATCTGTTCTAGTCTGTCTAGCTCTGTGTCGTAAGATTGCAATTGATGTTGTCGAGAGGTAATTGATGAAAGATGTTTCACTGCTGTACTTGGGCAGTAGATGTTGTAAATGAACAAAGGAATTGTTAAAAGGTTCTGTCACCTCCCTCTACTGCACTGGGCTTAAATAGGTTTCAGCCCAGACTGGTTACGCCTGCAAGCTATGCTTACGTGTCAGGCGTTAGTGCTGTTCAACCGTCGTCATCTGCCTCGAGACGCGGCCTGCCTAGCATTGGGTTTCACGACGCGGCTCCTTCTGCATCGGAGAGCTCGTTCTGGCGCGTCATCTGGCTAGTTAGATTAATTATGCATATCTGTACGTACCGGGAGGTACTGGTCGTACTGTAGCATCAGCACCATTACAATATTGCAGTAGCGACGTACCCACGAGTATACGTCCGTCCTGTGGAAAAGCACGAATTGGAATTCGTAACGAGTACCTGTACAATGTCCTGCAATGTACTGTTGCAGGACTGTACTCGTCACACTCGTACCCTCCCCCTCTTGACAGATCAATTAGGTCGCCGCGAGGCAGACCTCCGTGGTTCTTGGCTCCTTTACTGAAGCAATTACTGGGACTCAGGAATGCGCGTTGGGTGAGCGTGCATAAAATCAATGTACGCCTGAGTCTTGGCGAACTTGCGCCATTGGGGCGTCTCCAAGAATTCTTGTAACGCAACTGTTCGATGCACCTCGTTCAATCGGTGCCAGACAGGTGGAATGTCGTCATCACTGAAATGCGTCATGAAGAGCAAATATTTGCCTCGTCGCCCAGGTAGCGACTTGATGCACACAGCAGAGATGTGTGAGATGTCAAACTCCTCGTCGTCTCCTTCAGGGACAGTCACCGGGACAGCTGGCCGTAGCAGAGCGGTAGAGCAGGGTCTTAAGTTGTTAACGTGGAACACAGGATGTAAGCGTACTGTCGCTGGAAGTTTTAATCTGTAACTGTGTTTCCCAATCTGCTCTTCCACTGAAAAAGGGCCAAGCTGTCTGTCTCTGAGTTTCCTGTTCGGCTGTCCTCGCAGAAAAAGATTTGCTGTGACGACTGACACCTTGTCTCCCTTAGCGAAGTGTGGCGCTGTAGACGGTTCTGTGCGCGCTTGCATTTCGTTCTTGTGTAGTTGTAACACTGAGCGTACCAAGCTGTGTACTTCCTGTAACAATCTCAACCGTTCTGTTGCGTCTTGCGAAAAAGGAATCGATGGTCGCATGCTGAAGAGCAGGTCAGGAGGCTCCTCAGGAGAAAAACCAAAGTTAGCCTCGAACGGCGTGTGCTCAATTCCAAGTGCACGCGAAGCGTTGTACGCAAACTCCACTTGCGGTAAAAATGTCGACCAGTTGGAGCCATCATAGCAACAGAAGCAACGAAGAAGCTGCTGAAACGTGCTGTTCACGCGTTCTGTTAGTCCGTCTGTTTCTGGGTGTCGGCTGGTAGACATGTTTAGTCGCGTTCCAAGGCGTCTCCACAATGTCTGCCAGAAGGCGCTGACAAATTTCGGGTCGCGGTCACTGATCAGCACTCGGGGCAGTCCATGTAAACGGTAGACTCCCTGTAAAAACAAAGTTGCAGTTTCTTCGGCAGTAATCGACTCTGTGCATGGCAGAAAATGGGCCATTCGAGTTAGATGGTCTACTACAATCAGCACACTGTTAAAGCCGTTGCTCTCAGGCAAGTGTGTCAGGTAGTCAAGACCAACTGTGTGCCACGGTCTGGGTGGAACAGGTAACGGGTAAAGAGTCGCGGCCATCTGAGGTCGAATCTTCGCTCGTCGGCACACGACGCAGCGTTCACAAAAATCTTTCACATCTTGGCGGATTCGTTTCCACCAGAATCTGTCGAGTGCTTTAGCAAGAGTGCTAGCAACTCCTCTGTGACCGGCTGACGAACTTTCGTGCAGCTCTGTGATCAATTTCAGTCGGAGCTCAGAGTTCTGTGGAATACAGAGGCGATTGAGACGCCAAAAGTACCCGTCTCTGGCTTCTATCCGGCTGTCTCTTGTCCACTCACCATCGTCCCCATAAAACGAATCTCGTGAGAACCCCTCGCGAATGAGATCAGCGAACTCAGGGCTCAGCTGCAACGCGTCAACAGTCAGTGAATTTAACTGTGCGTCTTCAAACAGCAGCTGGGACTTCCGTCGTAATTCTCGATCTGACGGAACCTCGCCATCCCAAAATAAGGGTACTGTGGCCTGAGGTACGAAGTCTGGTCGCCGGCTTAACGGGTCAGCTTCGTTCAGAGCTCCCTTGCGATATGCAAGTGTCATCGAGCCCACAAACGGTTGCAAATCCCGCAGGTATCTTGCTTGCCGCTTGTTCAGCCTGTTGTTCGGTTGCCTGAGCAGGTGCCGCAGTGTGTCGTGGTCTGTTGTCGTTGTCTGTAATCCGTCTGTCTAGTAAGAGTTGCTAGCACTCTTGCTAAAGCACTCGACAGATTCTGGTGGAAACGAATCCGCCAAGATGTGAAAGATTTTTGTGAACGCTGCGTCGTGTGCCGACGAGCGAAGATTCGACCTCAGATGGCCGCGACTCTTTACCCGTTACCTGTTCCACCCAGACCGTGGCACACAGTTGGTCTTGACTACCTGACACACTTGCCTGAGAGCAACGGCTTTAACAGTGTGCTGATTGTAGTAGACCATCTAACTCGAATGGCCCATTTTCTGCCATGCACAGAGTCGATTACTGCCGAAGAAACTGCAACTTTGTTTTTACAGGGAGTCTACCGTTTACATGGACTGCCCCGAGTGCTGATCAGTGACCGCGACCCGAAATTTGTCAGCGCCTTCTGGCAGACATTGTGGAGACGCCTTGGAACGCGACTAAACATGTCTACCAGCCGACACCCAGAAACAGACGGACTAACAGAACGCGTGAACAGCACGTTTCAGCAGCTTCTTCGTTGCTTCTGTTGCTATGATGGCTCCAACTGGTCGACATTTTTACCGCAAGTGGAGTTTGCGTACAACGCTTCGCGTGCACTTGGAATTGAGCACACGCCGTTCGAGGCTAACTTTGGTTTTTCTCCTGAGGAGCCTCCTGACCTGCTCTTCAGCATGCGACCATCGATTCCTTTTTCGCAAGACGCAACAGAACGGTTGAGATTGTTACAGGAAGTACACAGCTTGGTACGCTCAGTGTTACAACTACACAAGAACGAAATGCAAGCGCGCACAGAACCGTCTACAGCGCCACACTTCGCTAAGGGAGACAAGGTGTCAGTCGTCACAGCAAATCTTTTTCTGCGAGGACAGCCGAACAGGAAACTCAGAGACAGACAGCTTGGCCCTTTTTCAGTGGAGGAGCAGATTGGGAAACACAGTTACAGATTAAAACTTCCAGCGACAGTACGCTTACATCCTGTGTTCCACGTTAACAACTTAAGACCCTGCTCTACCGCTCTGCTACGGCCAGCTGTCCCGGTGACTGTCCCTGAAGGAGACGACGAGGAGTTTGACATCTCACACATCTCTGCTGTGTGCATCAAGTCGCTACCTGGGCGACGAGGCAAATATTTGCTCTTCATGACGCATTTCAGTGATGACGACATTCCACCTGTCTGGCACCGATTGAACGAGGTGCATCGAACAGTTGCGTTACAAGAATTCTTGGAGACGCCCCAATGGCGCAAGTTCGCCAAGACTCAGGCGTACATTGATTTTATGCACGCTCACCCAACGCGCATTCCTGAGTCCCAGTAATTGCTTCAGTAAAGGAGCCAAGAACCACGGAGGTCTGCCTCGCGGCGACCTAATTGATCTGTCAAGAGGGGGAGGGTACGAGTGTGACGAGTACAGTCCTGCAACAGTACATTGCAGGACATTGTACAGGTACTCGTTACGAATTCCAATTCGTGCTTTTCCACAGGACGGACGTATACTCGTGGGTACGTCGCTACTGCAATATTGTAATGGTGCTGATGCTACAGTACGACCAGTACCTCCCGGTACGTACAGATATGCATAATTAATCTAACTAGCCAGATGACGCGCCAGAACGAGCTCTCCGATGCAGAAGGAGCCGCGTCGTGAAACCCAATGCTAGGCAGGCCGCGTCTCGAGGCAGATGACGACGGTTGAACAGCACTAACGCCTGACACGTAAGCATAGCTTGCAGGCGTAACCAGTCTGGGCTGAAACCTATTAATGCCCAGTGCAGTAGAGGGAGGTGACAGAACCTTTTTTAACAATTCCTTTGTTCATTTACAACATCTACTGCCCAAGTACAGCAGTGAAACATCTTTCATCAATTACCTCTCGACAACATCAATTGCAATCTTACGACACAGAGCTAGACAGACTAGAACAGATTTGTGCTAGCGTTTAGCTTTCAGAGGCTAACCGCCACACTGGTTTCGGAGCTCTTTGGTCGACGCACGCTTTCGTTCGCTTATTGAACTGCTCGACGTTGTTTGATTGAGTTGAGATGGCTTCTCTTGGACCTGGTCATTACGTGGTGTTGGTAATTCACGTTGGAGGAACTAAACGGTCGGATTTGAAGTTGGTGTTTCAGCGTGAGCCTCGTACTGGTAGAACTTGGTTCCCTGCTGGCTCTGTCTTACCCAACGAAGAGCCTGTCGACGCTGCTATTCGCGAATTACACGAGGAGACCGGTCTTGTTTTGACACCGGATGATTTGACGCTGTTGAGTGGTGAACCTGTGAACGTTACGCTACCTCAAGGACGACAGCTTGTTTCCGTGTACTCTGCGTCTATTCCTGTCCTGTTTGCTACGAGCAACTTACGTACACCTGCTCAGGTCGAGCAGGTTGTTTTGGAACAGTCGACAGTTAATCCGGATGGCACTTACGTCGTCCCGGAAATCATCAACACTGACGGTCTGACACTTACGCCTGCACAGACTGGGTTACTTCGTGCTGAGAAGCACAAGAGTGATTTACTTCACTTTGGTTACGTGACTCAGTGGGAATCTTTCTATCGAGCAATGACACAACATGTTCCAGTCATGCATGAAGACACGTCTATCCCGAGACAGCTCCACATGTACCCCCGGTTTACAACGGTCGACTCTGGTTCTGTCTGGCTGCTGATTGTTGGACACATCAACCGACTGACTGGAGTGGGACCTACAGATTTACGAGTGGGAATGCCGATGCCTACCCACAACTTGGCAGGACTATCAGTGACTCTTACGGAGACTCAGCGTAAGGCTGCCATTACTTCACCGTACCAGAATGGTCAAGACCCACCTGTACTGGAGGATTGGCTCGAAGCTCAGCCTCAGCGTTTTGTAATGCTTGGGATTGCAGCTGACTCGTACGATGCAGTGTTCTGGGTTACTTCACAGTTTTCTGGACTCCTTGGTGGATGGTGGTTGAACCGGAAAAATCATCCTCCAATTCCATCTACGTACAACGAGCTTGTTGCGGAGATACGCAAGTCTACGTTTCTTCCGAACATTCAGGATGACGCAATTAACGCTTTGCTAAGTTTTACACAGAGCAACACGATGAGTTACGCGCTTTTTACTAAGAAGTACAACGACTACTTACGCCGTTCTCGTCAAGACCTGACAGCGGAGGTACAGTGTGTACGCTTCATTACTGGTCTTGCAAACGTGGACCTCCAGAGACTGGCTAGATCACACCGAGCGCAACTAGGTTACCAGATTACGCTCGCGGAGCTACAAAACTTTCTGAATGACGTCGTGACAGACTCGCCGGAATTAGGCAATGCAAGGTCTGCTGCTGGACCATCTACCCAATCCTCTCGCAAGCGCAACCTTGAAGACCCTTTTGAGGAAGCCTCTAACGTCTGGAAACGTAACAAGGGTGGCCGAGGACGAGGCCGCGGACGTGGACGTGGAGGTGGTAACAATGGTGGTCGTGGTGGCAACAATGGTGGACGTGGTCAACCATCCGGTCGCGAAGATTTTAATTCAATCGCAAATGCAATGACAGCTGAGGAGCGTAAGCGACACATGGACGAAGGACTTTGCTTCAAGTGCCACAAGAAGGGACACCGTTTGTTCCAATGCCCGGAGTTCAAAGGCAAGGCACCAATGCAACCTAAGAAGCAATGATGGTGGCAAGGCTGTTCTACAAATGAACTGGAGCAGCCGGCTACATCTACTGTTCATTCTGAGACACTGTTAGCGACAGAGGTCGTCGATAAACTCTTCGGCATCTCCATCGACTACAGTTGCGACACCTGTAACGCAAGTAGCAGGTCGTCGTCGTCAGACTAAGCAGAGACAGAGTCGTAAACCTGTAACCAGACGTTCAGTTGATTGGAAACTGGTTGACTCAGTCTTTGACCCTCTGCATGCACGATTCAACTTCACGTTGGAAGGATGTGCTGATGATGAAGGTCTTAACTCGCACGGTGACTTACCTCACTGTTCGCCGAGTGACTCGATTCTAGACAGAGACTTAACAGGAGAGAGGGTGTTCATCAACCCACCCTGGGAGTTAGCTGAGCAGATTGCGCAGCATTTTGAGGATTGTCGTCGAACATCTCCGACATCTACGATGGCTGTATTTGTACTACCGAAGTGGGCGAAATTTACTCAGGTGACTAAGCACTGGAAACTCTATCAAGAATTCCCAGCAAGGACACAGCTTTTTACACGTCAGTCACTGGAGAATCCAGCGCAACAGGAGGTGGTTGCTCCAGCCCCTTGGCCTGTACAGCTGTGGTTAGTCGACGCAGATTGTGCGTTTAACGACTCACCAGAACCTACAGCACCTGATCAACCCGACTCGGTACCTGTACCAACAGACGACTCGGAACAGTCCATCGCTACGCTGCGACAATTTTCTTCGACAGCTACAGCCCTACTGACTGACCTCACGGAAGCTCGCCCGTTAATTCGAACTGAGCTGACTGTGAAAACTCCTGATGGCGGACACCACATTTCTGGATTAGTGGACTGTGCTGCGACACTTGATTTTGTGTCAGAGGACTTTGTACGACGCTTTGCTTTACAGACTCGGAAGTCTGCCAGTAAAACCCCAGTTCGACTCGCTAATGGACAACGAGTGACTTCTACGACAGTCTGCGACGTCACTTTTGAGCTGGCTCGACACGAGTTTCACCGGACTTTTTATGTCTTACGTGATTTACGCACAGCTGATTTAATCCTGGGTTTACCATGGCTTGATGACGAACAGGCCTCTTTACAATTTGGTACAACCAGAATTTTTACACTAATGGACGGCACAGCTGTGGAGACTACACTCGAGGAACGACGCCCTGAGTGTCTACTCCTGTCGTCTACGAAAGTTCAGAAGCTCATGCGCAAGACGCGCCGCAGCAGAGGACGTCATGCTGATTTTTACGTCATTGAACTTACGTCAGTCGCTGAACAAACGACAGACTTTCACACTGGAGAGGAACTAACAGCAGAACAACGTGATAACTTCCGGTCTTTACTCTTTGATGACTTCCCGGAGTTACTGCGACCTGTCGACTCTCCACCTGTAAGCCGACAGTGGGATCATCCCATTGAAACAATTGGCCCGATGCGACGTCAACGTCTGAACAGATTGTCACCCGCAGAGCGCGCTGAGCTTAATCGACAGCTTAAAGACGCAGTGGAAGCTGGGTTGATACGCCCCAGCTACAGTGAATTCGGCTCGCCAATTCTTTTTGTGCGAAAAGCTGATGGCTCGCTACGTCTTTGCATTGACTACCGCGGTCTTAACGAGGTTACGCGTAAAGATGCTTACCCGCTACCGCGTGTGGACGACACACTGGACGAACTTAAGGACGCGAACTTTTACACACACCTCGACCTCGCTTCTGGATTCTGGCAAGTTCGAGTGCGTGATCAGGACGTTCACAAGACGGCTTTTCAGACCCCTGATGGCTTAATGGAATGGGTCGCCATGCCGTTTGGCCTGTGTAATGCACCAGCTACATTTCAGAGGATGATGAACGACATACTTCGCGACTTTTTACATAAGTTCGTGACAGTCTACCTGGATGACGTCTGTATCTACAGTCGAACTCTGGAAGAGCACCTGGAGCACCTGCGTCTAGTGCTACAGCGATTCAAGGAGGAAGGGCTGAAATTGCGCCTTAAGAAATGCTTCTTCGGATTGCAAGAAATGGAGTATCTGGGCTACACTGTGTCAGCCGGAAAAATTTCGGTTTCCACAAAGAAAGTCGAGGCCGTTGCAGACTGGCCAGTGCCCAAGACGCAGAAGGAGGTTCGCAGTTTCGTACAGTTCTGCAACTTCTATGCGAGATTCATACACCATTTTAGCGACCTTACGGCTCCATTGACGGACTTACTGCGGAAGTCCCAGCCACAGAAGGTTACGCTGACGCCTGCCTGTTTGGAAGCCTTCGAGACTCTCAAGTTACGGCTCATTTCCGCGCCATGCCTGATCCTTCCGGAGGTCGGCTCGGACGCGACGTTCACCGTAGCTACAGATGCTTCCACAGTGGGGATTGCAGCAGTCCTGTTGCAAGACCAAGGAGGCGGTCTTCAACCAGTCTCTTACTGGGCGCGTAAGCTGAATTCAGCTGAGCGTGGTAACACTTACTCTGCGTACGACTTAGAAGCTTTGGCCGTATGCGAAGCTGTCAAGCATTGGAGGTGCTATCTTGAAGGCTGTTCTAAGTTCCTTGTCGTAACAGACCACGACACACTGCGGCACCTGCTCAGGCAACCGAACAACAGGCTGAACAAGCGGCAAGCAAGATACCTGCGGGATTTGCAACCGTTTGTGGGCTCGATGACACTTGCATATCGCAAGGGAGCTCTGAACGAAGCTGACCCGTTAAGCCGGCGACCAGACTTCGTACCTCAGGCCACAGTACCCTTATTTTGGGATGGCGAGGTTCCGTCAGATCGAGAATTACGACGGAAGTCCCAGCTGCTGTTTGAAGACGCACAGTTAAATTCACTGACTGTTGACGCGTTGCAGCTGAGCCCTGAGTTCGCTGATCTCATTCGCGAGGGGTTCTCACGAGATTCGTTTTATGGGGACGATGGTGAGTGGACAAGAGACAGCCGGATAGAAGCCAGAGACGGGTACTTTTGGCGTCTCAATCGCCTCTGTATTCCACAGAACTCTGAGCTCCGACTGAAATTGATCGCAGAGCTGCACGAAAGTTCGTCAGCCGGTCACAGAGGAGTTGCTAGCACTCTTGCTAAAGCACTCGACAGATTCTGGTGGAAACGAATCCGCCAAGATGTGAAAGATTTTTGTGAACGCTGCGTCGTGTGCCGACGAGCGAAGATTCGACCTCAGATGGCCGCGACTCTTTACCCGTTACCTGTTCCACCCAGACCGTGGCACACAGTTGGTCTTGACTACCTGACACACTTGCCTGAGAGCAACGGCTTTAACAGTGTGCTGATTGTAGTAGACCATCTAACTCGAATGGCCCATTTTCTGCCATGCACAGAGTCGATTACTGCCGAAGAAACTGCAACTTTGTTTTTACAGGGAGTCTACCGTTTACATGGACTGCCCCGAGTGCTGATCAGTGACCGCGACCCGAAATTTGTCAGCGCCTTACATGTACCTGTACCTGTTCCGAGTCGTATGTTGTTACAGGTACCGAGTCGGGTTAATCAGGTGCTGTAGGTTCTGGTGAGTCGTTAAACGCACAATCTGCGTCGACTAACCACAGCTGTACAGGCCAAGGGGCTGGAGCAACCACCTCCCGTTGCGCTGGATTCTCCAGTGACTGACGTGTAAAAAGCTGTGTCCTTGCTGGGAATTCTTGATAGAGTTTCCAGTGCTTAGTCACCTGAGTAAATTTCGCCCACTTCGGTAGTACAAATACAGCCATCGTAGATGTCGGAGATGTTCGACGACAATCCTCAAAATGCTGCGCAATCTGCTCAGCTAACTCCCAGGGTGGGTTGATGAACACCCTCTCTCCTGTTAAGTCTCTGTCTAGAATCGAGTCACTCGGCGAACAGTGAGGTAAGTCACCGTGCGAGTTAAGACCTTCATCATCAGCACATCCTTCCAACGTGAAGTTGAATCGTGCATGCAGAGGGTCAAAGACTGAGTCAACCAGTTTCCAATCAACTGAACGTCTGGTTACAGGTTTACGACTCTGTCTCTGCTTAGTCTGACGACGACGACCTGCTACTTGGGTTACAGGTGTCGCAACTGCAGTCGATGGAGATGTCGAAAGAGTCTCGACGACCTCTGTCGCTAACAGTGTCTCAGAATGAACAGTAGATGTAGCCGGCTGCTCCAGTTCATTTGTAGAACAGCCTTGCCACCATCATTGCTTCTTAGGTTGCATTGGTGCCTTGCCTTTGAACTCCGGGCATTGGAACAAACGGTGTCCCTTCTTGTGGCACTTGAAGCAAAGTCCTTCGTCCATGTGTCGCTTACGCTCCTCAGCTGTCATTGCATTTGCGATTGAATTAAAATCTTCGCGACCGGATGGTTGACCACGTCCACCATTGTTGCCACCACGACCACCATTGTTACCACCTCCACGTCCACGTCCGCGGCCTCGTCCTCGGCCACCCTTGTTACGTTTCCAGACGTTAGAGGCTTCCTCAAAAGGGTCTTCAAGGTTGCGCTTGCGAGAGGATTGGGTAGATGGTCCAGCAGCAGACCTTGCATTGCCTAATTCCGGCGAGTCTGTCACGACGTCATTCAGAAAGTTTTGTAGCTCCGCGAGCGTAATCTGGTAACCTAGTTGCGCTCGGTGTGATCTAGCCAGTCTCTGGAGGTCCACGTTTGCAAGACCAGTAATGAAGCGTACACACTGTACCTCCGCTGTCAGGTCTTGACGAGAACGGCGTAAGTAGTCGTTGTACTTCTTAGTAAAAAGCGCGTAACTCATCGTGTTGCTCTGTGTAAAACTTAGCAAAGCGTTAATTGCGTCATCCTGAATGTTCGGAAGAAACGTAGACTTGCGTATCTCCGCAACAAGCTCGTTGTACGTAGATGGAATTGGAGGATGATTTTTCCGGTTCAACCACCATCCACCAAGGAGTCCAGAAAACTGTGAAGTAACCCAGAACACTGCATCGTACGAGTCAGCTGCAATCCCAAGCATTACAAAACGCTGAGGCTGAGCTTCGAGCCAATCCTCCAGTACAGGTGGGTCTTGACCATTCTGGTACGGTGAAGTAATGGCAGCCTTACGCTGAGTCTCCGTAAGAGTCACTGATAGTCCTGCCAAGTTGTGGGTAGGCATCGGCATTCCCACTCGTAAATCTGTAGGTCCCACTCCAGTCAGTCGGTTGATGCGTCCAACAATCAGCAGCCAGACAGAACCAGAGTCGACCGTTGTAAACCGGGGGTACATGTGGAGCTGTCTCGGGATAGACGTGTCTTCATGCATGACTGGAACATGTTGTGTCATTGCTCGATAGAAAGATTCCCACTGAGTCACGTAACCAAAGTGAAGTAAATCACTCTTGTGCTTCTCAGCACGAAGTAACCCAGTCTGTGCAGGCGTAAGTGTCAGACCGTCAGTGTTGATGATTTCCGGGACGACGTAAGTGCCATCCGGATTAACTGTCGACTGTTCCAAAACAACCTGCTCGACCTGAGCAGGTGTACGTAAGTTGCTCGTAGCAAACAGGACAGGAATAGACGCAGAGTACACGGAAACAAGCTGTCGTCCTTGAGGTAGCGTAACGTTCACAGGTTCACCACTCAACAGCGTCAAATCATCCGGTGTCAAAACAAGACCGGTCTCCTCGTGTAATTCGCGAATAGCAGCGTCGACAGGCTCTTCGTTGGGTAAGACAGAGCCAGCAGGGAACCAAGTTCTACCAGTACGAGGCTCACGCTGAAACACCAACTTTAAATCCGACCGTTTAGTTCCTCCAACGTGAATTACCAACACCACGTAATGACCAGGTCCAAGAGAAGCCATCTCAACTCAATCAAACAACGTCGAGCAGTTCAATAAGCGAACGAAAGCGTGCGTCGACCAACCAGGCTCCGAAACCAGTGTGGCGGTTAGCCTCTGAAAGCTAAACGCTAGCACAAATCTGTTCTAGTCTGTCTAGCTCTGTGTCGTAAGATTGCAATTGATGTTGTCGAGAGGTAATTGATGAAAGATGTTTCACTGCTGTACTTGGGCAGTAGATGTTGTAAATGAACAAAGGAATTGTTAAAAGGTTCTGTCACCTCCCTCTACTGCACTGGGCTTAAATAGGTTTCAGCCCAGACCGGTTACGCCTGCAAGCTATGCTTACGTGTCAGGCGTTAGTGCTGTTCAACCGTCGTCATCTGCCTCGAGACGCGGCCTGCCTAGCATTGGGTTTCACGACGCGGCTCCTTCTGCATCGGAGAGCTCGTTCTGGCGCGTCATCTGGCTAGTTAGATTAATTATGCATATCTGTACGTACCGGGAGGTACTGGTCGTACTGTAGCATCAGCACCATTACAATATTGCAGTAGCGACGTACCCACGAGTATACGTCCGTCCTGTGGAAAAGCACGAATTGGAATTCGTAACGAGTACCTGTACAATGTCCTGCAATGTACTGTTGCAGGACTGTACTCGTCACACTCCTCTCTTTCGCTCTCACCCACTACCTCTTCCTCTCCCTCTTCCTCTCCCTCTCTCTCTCTCTCTCTCTCTCTCTCTCTCTCTCTCTCTCTCTCTGTCTCTCTCTCTCCCTCTTCTCTCTCTCTCTCCCTCTCCCTCTCCCTCTCCCTCTCCCTCTCCCTCTCCCTCTACCTCACCCTCACCCTCTCTCTCTTCCTCTCCCTCTCCCTCTCCCTCACACCCACCCTCTCTCTCTCTCTCTCTCTCTCTCTCTCTCTCTCTCTCTCTCTCTCTCGCTCTCTCCCTCTCCCTCTTTCTCCCCTCAGACCCCTTCCACCCTCCTTTCGCTCTATCTCTCTCTCTATCTCTCTTCCTTTCCATCTCCCTCTCCCTCCCCCCTCCCTTCTCTCTCTCTCCCCTCTCACTCACACCCCCTCTCTCGCTTTCTCTGTTTGTCTCTCTCTTTCTCTCTCTTTCTCTCTCTCTCTCTCTCAAACTCACGCAATATCAAGCGTGCGTGCCGTCGTGATTATCATGCTCTCCCAAGCATTCATTTACCTCGAGGATTGACACTTTCATCATATCATATTATATGTATGGATTAACTAATAATCACACATTCGAATTTATATGTAAACAATATTTAATTCCATACAAATGCCACATCCGGATCCAATCTCATGTCTTGCATCGCCGCCCACGTCCCCGTCACTCGCATCAACCATGTCATCCATCATCCATGGATCCCCCACCTCCCATGCATATCATTCTTGCCTTTCCCTTCCTATCGTCTTGTAAGCAACTATCCCATGCGACCCTAGAGGGGAAGTCCTCGCTCCGCACCCCCCGCGCGCGCGGAAGCGCGCGCCCTGCAGTCGTCAAATATGTGGACGATATTTGATTACAATGCTGTTAACTTTCATTGCAACCGCGCCTTCGCAAGACACAAACAAATGTTGTTCCATGTTGTGGGGAAAAAAACTCTAGCCAAAACAAGTTGTGGGAGCAACAGAAACGGACGGGCGGGGGCCCTTAAAGAAAAAGAAGGAAATATAGGTGTGTCCGTATAAGTGATGAATATATTGTCTTTGCACTTCTGGGCGCAACCAGACACGATTACCAAAACACACATCAGGCGCCTCCTCGCCCCTCGCGAGAAGTGAATTCGGACTGTGCAGATCCCGCGCCGTCATCGCTGCAAAACTCGCCCCCGGAGCGCACCCCGCTGTCCACCGTCGACTCCCCACAGTCCTGACTCACCAGCTCCACCGACTCCACCGGCAGCGGAGCAACCTCCGCCGCGCTGTCCTCACATATCTCATTCACGTCTCCGTCGATGCCCTCGTTGCGATGCAACCACTTCCTCCACACCTCCGCATACACGCCCTCCAAGCGCCGAACAAAAGGCTTCGCGTCGCACATCGGAGACGACAACATCCGCTCACGAAGAGTATTGCGAACCTGTTCCAAGGACTACCAGCGTGACATTCGCAAAATTAGCAAATGAAAAAGAGAGGACAGACAAATAATGCTCAGATCAACTAGTGAAAGGACAGCGCGAATGTTGTGAGGAAAAAAAAAACAGACGATGTGCGTGCATGCGTACGCGCGTGTGTGATGCGTGCGCGTGCATGTGTGCGTGTATGTGTGTGCGCCCGTGCGGGTGTGTGTGTGTGCGCGCGTGCGCGCGTGTGTATGTGTGTGTGTGTGCGTGTGTGGGGGGGGGGGGGGGGGGGGGGAAGGGGGGTGCGAGCGCGCGCGCGCGCGCGTGTGTGTGTGTGTGTGTGTGTGTGTGCGTGCGTGTGTGTGCGTGTGTGTGTGTGTGTGTGCGTGTGTGTGGGGGGGGGGGGGGGGGGCGAGCGAGCGCGCGCGCGCGCGCGTGTGTGTGTGTGTAAATGTGTGTGTAAATATGTGTGTGTGTGTGTGTCTCTGTGTATGTGTTTGTGTGTGTGTGTGTGTGTGCGGGCGCGCGTGTGTGTGTGTGTGTGAATGTGTGAGAGTGTGACTTTGCTTTGGGGGGTGGGTGGATTAGGCATTCTTTTCGGCTGGGAAACGACAATGTTCAACTGACATGGCAGCGTCTCACCGTGATGTCAGAAGCGGCGCGCACGGCGAGCTCCACATACTCATCTTGCGTGAAGGCAGTCCAGCCTTCGGAGATGCCCACCGCCGTCAAGAGGCTGACGCCCACATTGTGGGCATGGCAGCTGCCCACCAGCGTGAGGCAAGGGACGCCCATGAAGAGGGACTCGGTGGTGGTGGTGGTGCCGGCGTAGGGGAACGGGTCGAGGCTTATGTCGATGAGTGAGTAGGCAGAGAGGTGGTCGCGGGTGTCGGGGAACAGTGGCAGTAGGTCCACACGCGCAGCGCTGATGCCCTCTTGCTCCAGCTTGCTTAAGAAATGAGCCTAACAAGGAGCACCGCGTTAGCATCCACATAATTTTACGAAATCAAAAATAAAACCAGGATTTATCTACAATTAGGATTGATATATTACCATGGTTTTCGAAAGGTTATAGAGAGGGCTTTGTAGGGAGGTGTACCTTGGCACTCTCGCACGCGAAGGGCTTATTTTTTAGAAGGAGCCGCGAGGTGGGGACGGCTTTCAGGATCTGCGCCCAACAGGCGATGACGACGGGGGTGATCTTGGCGAGGTTGTTGAAGGAGCCAAAGGTGACGAAGCCGTTGGAGGCCGCGGGGAGGGGCGCCACTGGGGGCGGGTCGCGCGAGGGGGTGTAGCAGAGGAAGCAGCCGGGCAGACGGACCAGCTCCTCCACAAAGGTCTGGCTCGTGGTCGGAGGATCACACACTGCATCCGTAATGCGGTAGTTGACCTAACAACGACAGACAAAGTCCGTCAGTCCCACCGACAGCTATGGTAGCGTCCACAACAGCTCGGGTACACATACAAAGTGACGAACATGAGCAACATGGCCTGCCCTGAGTTACCATGGATGAAAGAACGGGTGCACTTTAGGGTTTTAGGTACGGAGGGGAAGGACAAGGAGACTCGCCGGCCTAGACCCGTGTACTCAGACCCTTGCATGGCCGTCGCTTTGTAGGTGGTACATGTCGTAAATCATTTTCATTTTCATTGGGTTTTAGGATGTGTGAAAAGGGTTTCCACCTCACGTAGACCGGTGGAGTTTGGGTATCCGATCCATGTGATTTGGACCGGCGCAGCTCGCAGCGCCATGACGCCCAAACGGTTGTTGGCGGTGTGCCCCGTCAGCTCCACCAACACATCCACCCCGTCCCCGCGGATCATGGTCGCTAGTTCCAACTCACTCAACGCGGTCACGTTTCTCCACTCCCCTCCCGCTGCCTCCACAACGGATTGCAACAACGCAGTCTTCGCGTCCGCCTACAATGCCAAACCACGTGTTCTCAATGAAGACCTACAAATACTACAATGCACAACTGCGTAGAGCGCCATCGCATTTAAACGAGCGTATAATAAATATAACATAAATCACACATACGTTGCTAAACACTGATCCGACTCCAGCGTGAAGCACAATGACCAATGTCGCCTTAAAATAGGTACAGCCGTTCTTAATAATTTAATTGTTACATTTCTTCCAAAATTTTGACAATCAATAGCAAAAAGCAAACCATTGCTTCTCCTCCAAAAAAGGCCCGTACAAATTCATGCCCGTCCATTAAAAAGTCAAATGGCCGCAAAACTCGGAGCGAAAGCCAACTAGCTTGCAGGGCTATACTTACTACGTCGATGGCACCCTCCTCCTCAAACGAAAGGCGGAAGTTCAATTGCATAGCTCGAGTGTACCTTGAGGAATAGCTTTCACCTCTAATGATTATCAATACTGCCAAACAAGACGCCACAGAGCATTATGGGCGAAATATGGTGGGGGGCTGCGAGTCTCCCAACGTTTGAATTCCGCCCCCCCTCATAATGAGTGCCTTGATGCAAGTTGATTCGATTCCGAGTAAACCTGTAAAACCCTATAACACCCTACATACCGCGTAAACCCTACAATTTCGATTCAAACCTTAGAAACCCAAACTTACCTACAGCCGCCAGTTTCTCCACCGCTCCCCTTCCAATGTCCCAACACAGCCTCAGCCGTCCGAAATTAATTTAGCAGCTGAGACAGATCCCTACTAAGATTATGTGCTTTTGAATACAATTCATGTGGCCTTAATCAAATCAAATTGATAACGTGGCTTGTTCGGATTCGAAGCGACAATATCGCGAAACAATCACGAACTCGCATATGCTATGATACGTCAGCTAAAGGATACAATGGAAACTACCGATGCGCAAAGGGGGTGGGGCGATTGAACAAGGGCATCGCGAGGTTCCGTTGTTAGATTTAGGGTTTCAGGTCTTACAGTTGTGGGGGATTTAAGGTATTACTAAACCCTAAACTCTGGTCCAACCAACTGAGAGGGTAGGGGTTACCTACGTTTGGGACGCAGCTGTAGACGATGCAGCGCACGTTTTCCGAGTTGTGGTGCTGAAGGGGGGCTTGCGCAAAGTAGGAGACGGAGTGTGTGTAGAGGTCGGGGGAGATGTAGCCGAGTGTGAGGCGGCGGTTGGGTGTCAGGCCGCGCTCAACGATGGACGCGGTGTTAAGCGACGGCAGACGGCCGCTGAAGCCGCTGGCGAATTGCTTTCCCCATTCCTGCAATAGAAGGCATGCAACAAAATTACAGCAACACTTCCGCAGTGGAAATACAGAGCACTGAAATGCAATTCTAGGTGGTATCAAATACCAAACCGAATTTCTCAATAATCAGAACTGGATCTCATCGGCATTTTTCATGATCATCGCCACGATACAACTTTGCAGTCGCTGCTCGATGATCAGCGCCAAATCATGTGCTGCTATGACGATGGCTTCATTTGCGCTTACATCCACAATTGATAGTTTTCAATGGACCTTCGCATTAATTGAAACACTGCAATGTGATTCAATCATAACACAGGTATGCTGCGAAATCACAGAATAAAACATAGCTCTCCCTAACTTTCTCTCTTTTCTTCCCTCAACTTTCCTTCGCCCCGCTAAATTTCTTGTAAATGAGTTTTATGCCCCGCTCAATTCAACTCACAAATACAAAATGGAGATCAAAGGTCTGTGAAACTGTGAGAGCTGCAGGTAAAGGGTATGCGGTTATGTTTTGGTGTTGAGAGGGAGACTCTGATGAGAACTGGGAATTATGGCTCCGACGGACCTCGTGCGCCTGGCAGACGAAGGGATCTTCGCCCGGGTATATGTAGTTGAGGCCGAGGAGTCGGTTCTGAGAGGCATTCCGCGAGTCGGGCGCCAGCTCGATGCACTTCTCGTACGCGGCAATCGCCTGAGAAGGCAAGGCACACCAAGGATTGCGTCATGCGCCTGCCACCTCCCTTGAGGAGCTTCACAAGCTGAGGATGCGACATGGGATGAGGGATTCCTGTGTGTGTGTGTATGTGTGTGTGTGTGTGTGTGTGTGTGTGTGTGTGTGTGTGTGTGTGTGTGTGCGTGTGCGTGTGCGGGCGTGCACGTGTGGATATCTGCGTGTACGATTGTGTGTGTGTGTGTGTGTGTGTGTGTTTGCGTGTGTTTATATGTGTGTGTGTGTGTGTGTGTGTGCGGGCGTACACCTGTGGATATCTGCGTGTACGATTGTATGTATGTATGTGTGTGCGTGTGTGTGCGTGTGTTTGTGTGTACGCAAGCGTGGGTGGTGTGCGTGTGTGTGTGTGTGTGTGTGTGTGTGTGTGTGTGTGTGTGTGTGTGTTCTAAAGAGGGAGGGAGGGAAAAGACGCCCGAGCGCACCTCCGCTATGTTTCCCACATCCCTGTGCAGGACGCCGAGGTTGTTATAAGCCTCGGCGTACGTGGGGCTGGCCTGGATAGCGGCCTGCAGTGTGCACAGCCCCTCCTTGGCCAGCCCTTGCGCAGTGTAGAGGACTCCGATGTTGTTCAGGCTCTGAGGAAAGTTTGGTCGCAGCTGCACGGCAGAGCGTAATGGGTAAATGCGTTAAACGCAAAGAGTGCTATGAGGACAAACCCACCCAAATGCCTCAATTCAAGGAGGAAGAGTCGAACACCTCCGATCCGCACCTGCAGCGCGGACATGTAGCACTGCATTGCCTTCTCCAAGTTCCCGCGCTCCTTGTGCAGCACCCCAAGGTTGTTGAAGGCCTCTGCGCAATGCGGGTTGAACTGATGGGGAGCATTTGGAGGCATAGTCAGTGAAGGCTTATCTGAACCGCAAAGTGGGGTATCTTCGGACGGTTGTTCATATGATAAAACGAAAGGGGCGGGGCAGCAGCACCCTTGCGGCACCCACTCACGTGAGTTGTCATTTCATACATGAAAATCGCCTTCTCCACCTGTCCCGTCTCGCCATAGATGACGGCGCAATTATACAGCGCGTCGGGATGCTGTGGGGTGAAACAATGGGCCGTCACATTGGCAGCTGTTCATAGACATCAGAGAATATTCTGGTGAAACTGGTGAACGGGAGGCTCAACGGCTGGATTTTGGTGAGTCTAACCTTTGGGTTATGTGACAGCGCCCTCTCATACGTCTTGATCGCCTCTTCCACTTGCCCGTCCTGCTTGATCTTTGTTGCAAGATCCGTCAGAGCAATCGCCAGGTTGCTGGACACCATCGTGAAGTTGGGAGCGGAATCCAGCGCCCGTTCGTAGCACAGCACTGCCTCCTCCAGCTCACCCTGCGCATCACATCAAGGCCACTAATGAGAGATTACAATGAAGCGTCAAAGTGGCTGATATGTGGTGATATACGCGCGGGTGTCAATGCAAACCTGCTGCTTGTGGATGACGCCCATGTTGCAATGCGCCTCTGGATAGCGAGGCTGCAGCGCCACGGCCTGACGATACTGCTCCATCGCCCGCTTGGGGGAGCCAGACTCTCCAAGAGCCACGCCCACGTTGAAGTAGGCTGTCGCGTACTCGGGGTCAGCTTCCTGCGCCTCCTTGTATCGCTCTATCCCCTCTTGAACCGCACCTGCGCCCCACGAGCACGCTCAGCCCTGGACCCAATGCAGATGCAGATCGCAGATGCGCCCATCAATAACCTCTGGCGGCTCAATTTCACCAGCCCATCACAAAGGAGGGTTGCCTTTGCTGCATGAAGAGGCAACCTTACAAACAAAATTCGATGTGTGATGCATTGGCAGGAAATTGCGGTCTAAGAAACACACCTGCATTCTTCAGGTTGGTCCCGAGGTCGGTAAGCACAATTGCCATCGCCTGACGCACCCTCTGCAAGAACCAGCGGGTGCCCTTACTTATCAGCAACGATTGAGGTGCTGTGGTGGCTCTAAACGAAAGGAACCAAGTGCGCTTGTGAGAGGGGGAGGGGGGAGAAGGGGCACCTGGTCGTTGGGGACAGATGAGCGTGCGGAGGTGAGGGAGTCAAGGGACTCGCGAAGCATTCCACGCGACTTGTAAAGGCTGGCGCATGACATGTGAGCCGCCACGCATTGAGGGTCTTGCGACAGCGCCATCGCGTAACACGTAAACGCCTACAGCACATCACAGCCCCAGCATGTCTGACCGATGACAAACCAAACGGACTGCCCCACCATTCACAGTGCATGTTGGCTGCTGAAAATGCATGACCTGCTGCCAAAAATGCAGTGGGTCACCGTGATGGTGCACACATGCAACGCACCCCTGCGGCATTGCCTTCGGCCTCCAGACATCTTCCCTTTAACACCAGCGCATCCAGGTCCAGCGGGTTGCATTGCAGATACTGCTCTACGTTTACTAGCGCCTGCGAAGGAGCACAAGCGTCAGGACCCCAGAATGTGAGCGCAGCTGAAGAGGCCCGCTGCGAGTGTGGCTCTCCTCTGTCAAAACAAATGTGTGTGCTGTGAAGTTGATAAACCGACACACCTCGCTGTGCTTCCCTCGGTGGTGCAGCAGTTCAGCCAGCTTAAAATGGTTGACAGTGGCAGACACCGTCGCGGTGCCATCCCTGCTAGGGGTTGACTCATGAGTGTCATAACTCGCAGCTCCATCAGCCGCCGTTACACCCTGAGTCTGCTGCGCTGCTCCCTGATTGGCGAGTGTGAGTTGGGTTGGGCAAGATAGAGGGGCAGGGGAGATGATGAGTGGGAAGGGACACATGAGTCATAAGCTTCTGAGGGTATCCTGGGTAATTCCTTGGAAGGGAGTGGGACTGGATTACAAGTTTAACTTCAAGAGGGAGTCGCGCCTGTTCTCGCCCCCCGTTTGCTTTCGCCGCTGACGCCGACACCGCCAAGCTCCCCTGCCGTTCCGACAGTTCAGTAGCCGGCTCGTTACATCCAGCAGTGCCCTGCGCAACGATTGGCGTCTCCGCTTGCGTGAGCGATGGTTTCATGGTTGCTCCTGGGCAGCTGTGGGCGCCGGGCTCGGTGTCGTCGCCAGAAGTGGGTGAGCAGCCAATCGACGGCGCCGCCATTGCCGCGACTGCTGTGGCGAGGGTGGGTTCAGCGACTGCCGAGAGTCTGGAAGGCTCCGGGCATTTGAGTCGGAATGCAGGGGAGGGGTAAGCAGGTGATTGAAAGCACCGAAAATTGACGAGACGTCGCCGGTGGTTAAACTTGAGCCAATTGTGCGCCGGAGCTTTTCAAACTTCCAAGTGGCACTGAAAGATGTGGCGGGATTGTGTGGGATTGTGTGGGACACAGAACCGCGCAGCAGCGTTGTCCCGTACCCGTATGTTTAGCTAGTGCCTCGGGAGAATTGGTGGTACACGTACCACGTTTGTGGTACATGTACCACAGAAAATGGTCATTTTTGGAACCTCCAAACAGACCGATGATTTAAGCAATCTTTACAGAAATAGGTCCAAAACGTGCAGAAGGTCCCAGTCAACTTATTTTTCAAGAAATACCGGTTACCGGCCGCGGCTATTCGCCATGGCGACGATTTTGCTCCCATCTACCCCCCGCGGTACCTCCGCTCGGCACGTCCGGATAGGCCAAAGGGTCTCGGCTCGTAGAGGCCCCATAGAGGACCTAAAGCCCGGCTCGAGGCGCCATCAGCGTGCCCGGAAGTATGGCTTGGTTATTGCGTCGGTAGGGCCCAAGTTGTGGACCGTGCGGTGGGATGATGGTGCGGAAACTACCGAGCGGTCCACTCAACTCCGGGCAGAGCTGCCCACTGCCGGGCAAGAACCTGCTAGCTCACCGCCTCCCACGCCTGGCGACGACCACATCAATCGAAGATTAGTTCCTCTTCACCCTCCCAACACCGTGACCGAATTTCCTGTGGAGCTGGTGCCTACCGACTCCGCGATGCGCGCCGCGCCGACGGAGGGTACTGGTAGAAAAATAGCTGAAAATATAAATTTCGAAAATCAGCCACCACTACCCACCGACGCATCTCCTTCTCCAAAACGCGGCTCGACCTGTAACGAGTACTTTTACCGCAACGACCCATATGCTACGGACCTCATGCTACCTCCCCGTTCACCCCTGCTCGCATTAATGGCATATCAAGTTGGTTTCCGAGCTCCTTGTTGGTAACGTGGCGGGCGAAGCCACCGGGTTTGGGCGGGGCTGAACATGCAGCCCTTAATCATGATTGTTTGCACCACCTATCCATAGGCAGCAACTATAGAACTCCATGCTCATGAAATTGCCTGAATTGCAGCATAATAAGGCTACGCTATCGCAACGAAATGTCCCCAGTAGCATTAGCATGATGTAGCAACGTGACGCCATAATGCAGTCGAGTGACATGCATACATGCCCATGGATCGCCACACAAAAACGCACAAAGCCTAGCTTTACCCCCCTTAAAGAAGCTAAAGCAGTAGCAATGCGCTCTATAATGCAAATTGGAAGGGAATTAGAGGTGTTTTTAACTTTTTGTTTTACAAAGAACTGTGTAATCTGAATTTTGGCGGAGCCACTAAACCCCTCCCCCCCCCCCGATGTAATGCACGACCTGTGCCTATCGCCTATGTCTACACTTACTTCCCATGTCTGAAACTCCACACCCACTCGCTCCCTCGATATCCTCCTTCCTATATGAGCGCTGATTGGCATTCTCTTTGTCGGGAAGGGTCGCCTCCTCGACATTCGGAGCGCGGGGCTTCGAGCCGAGGCCGCGCACATAGCCGCGCTCGCACATGCGCCACGCTCACTCCCGCATCCACCCCCACGTCACAACCAGCACGCCTCAACTCCTTCTTAGTGTATAATTATTCCTTACTTTCCTATTCGAACGGGTTTCAGTAAGATTTTGGTCGCTAGGTACCTCAGAAAGCGAGGCACACGAGCGTAAATGCGGGACGCGGTCGTGCCGGGGAGCGGCTACACGCATCTTCTTACCTCGTACACTCCCCTCGACTTTCAAGCCCGCCGCAACATAGCCACCTGCGACCCAAACAACTGGTCCATCTATTTCATGATACTCATGGGCGTTATCGAGCTGATTTTCGATACACGAGAGGGTCTTACCGCACAGCTCTAGCTCATCTTTAGGACGGTCAGCTTGTCGCCGACCTCATCGCGCATCGCTCACTCCCGACCTTTCACGTTGCTTGCACGCCCAACTCACCACACCAACCTTCGCCTCCGACTCCCAAAAGTTTCAAAATCCTCTTGGCAACTTGTTTCGAGAAGCGTCGAGCTTGAGGTAGAGTTTGATCTGACTTTGGTCCTTCTGAGTCGGGCGGATGGCCCGACAGAGAGGTGGTGCGCTTAGGGTGCGAGCAGCTGCAAATATAGCGATGATACAGTTTTCTTAGAAATATTTAAGAGATAAGTACTAATGAAAAATATTGCTTCGTACCACACGTTTTTGTGGTACACGTACCGTACCACCAATTCTCCCGAGGCACTAGCTACGCTGAATAATTTATTTACCCTAGGGCACGTTTTGCCAAAGATTCTGGATTGCTTACAATTTGGCCAAAAGACACCCACAGGCGGGGCCTGGGGGACGATTAGCGCAGGATTATAGGGTTGGGTGGGTGGGTTCGCGCGAAGCCTAGATTGGCTGAGCGCGAAAGCAGAGAGTGCCTAGGCTCGTGGCTAGCTCCGGCTTATAAGGTGCGGGCTAGCTAGAGCTGACCGTTGGGGAAGTCGTTGGTCGTTGGTTGCGTCTAACTGCCGAGGGGAGGTGGTTGCCCTGCAGGTGCGACGCGCTGATATTAACGGTAACAGTAACCGCTAGAGTTACTATCCCGTACACATGGAAGTTGGATATGCAAACCTCTAGATTCCAATTAATCTGACCATTTACCCTAGGGCACGTTTTGCCAGTAATTTAAAGCCAAAGGCATGCACAACCAAAATTAGTGTTGCGGGGGGGACGGGGCGAGCCAGCCGAAGAAACGCCAAGCAGCAGGTGTTGGGGTCATGGTGGGGTCAATGTACTTTCCTTCCGTCACGGAGCTGCTCTTGGCCCAGCCACCCATGTATTTGATTACGGGGAGGGGAGCGCCAATGCAGCTGGCAGCGGAAGCCGCCCCTTTCCGGAGGCTGTGCGATGCCCACTTGAAGCCGGTGGGCGCAGAAGTGTTGACTGTGCGAAGGGAGAGGGAGAGCCACGCGGAAATTGTGGACGCGGCCCCCCATTCGGCGGAGTCTTCAGCGTGTAAGAAGCTCCAAAAAGCGGTAGGGGGTGGTCGCTTGTAGTAGGCTACGCAGAAAGCGGCGCGGTACTGCGTGTAGTAGTCCTGGAGGTCTGCCAAGATGGGGTTAGCGGCAATAGGTACTGCGACCACGAGCTTGTCGCGGGTGTCGCGACGCTGGTCGCCTTTAGATTTGCGGACGAACATGCAAATTTGCTTCGAAGGTCTGTCGACGGTGATGTCACCGGTCTGGCAGCGGGCGCCGGTTTCTGCGCGGCAAAAGAACGTGTAATTGACGCACACCGCTAAGCAGGCTCGGAAACGCTCCAGCAGGGTACGGGTGGCGGGGGACCACGTGAGGGTGGCGCGTAACGTGTTGGCCGCCAATAGGATGTCGAGGGCGACCGGGGCGGGTAGCGGGAGTCGCGTGTCGGCCGGGACAAGGCGGTGTTGCAACATTTCGAGGCCACGCCTAGCGTCGGCCAGTAGTTCCCCTACCGCGATGGGTTGGCGGTGGTGGTCACTGAAGAACTTGTTGACTGCGGAAAAGTAGGGTTGCAGGGAGCTGGCGGCCACTGTCCCCAACAGGGCCAGCCAGGCGGTGTAGCGAATCATAGTAGCCGGTGTAGCCTCTAACGGGGCGATATTCTCCTCTATACAAAATGCAAAATATTGGCGTAGCGCGCTGTCGTAATTGGCGTACGTAGACGGCGCTAGCGAGTTACTGAGCAGGGTGATGGCCGTCACCCCAAGCCTATCGGTTCCTAAGAGGCCTTGGAAAGTTTCAGCAGTATCGAAGGCCCAGGGAGCCACTGTTGAGTTCGTCTGTAGGCGGTAGCGGGGTGGGCCGGTACGGGGAGGGCGAATCGGCGGTGTTGTAGACCCCCCCCGGGCGGGGCGTAAAGCCCGGCTTATGGCTCCGCGTCGGGTGTAGAGCCATGAGGGGGTGTTAGTCGAAAGGCCACGACGCTCCACGCAGGAGGTCCGACCCCCGCGCGCTTGCCGAGCTTGTCGGGAAAGAAAAGGTCGCGGGACGCTGGGAAGTGCAGGGTCGCGGTGGCGAGGCGTGCAAAGGCGTGATACCACGTCTTGTTTGGCCAGTAGGGGGCGATGACGGTCGCTTGCGCTTGTGATTGGTCCAGTTTGGCGGCGAGTGCCGGTAGGGCGGTCCAGGGCGGGTTGCAGTAGTTGTTTTCCTTGCCCTAGGCGGTGTCGGGAAGGCGTAAGCAGTCGACGTCCTCGCACCGGGGGTCCCTCCATCGGGCGTTGACCCGCGGGAGCTAGGTGCTGAGCATGGACGCGAACCGGTCGATAGTATGGGGGCCCCACCGTTCTTGAAGGTGCGCGAATAGGCGTGGATTGAGCTGCCAGTCCTCCGTGTCCAATTCGCGGCTGAGTGTGTCCGCCCACACGTTCGCGGCCGACCGAATTTAGCGCGGGCGGATGTGGATGTCGTTGGTGTCGAGGAGGTACCATACGCGCCGGAGCTCGGTCATCATGACGGGTGACCGGGAGGTAAGCTTGGTTAGAGCGGCGACAACTGTTGTGTTGTCCTCGTGGAGGAGGACTTGCCGGCCTTTCAGTTGGGATAGAAAGGACTCGACCGCGTGTCGAACCGCGCGAAGCTCCTTCCACGTGATGTGTTGTAACCGGTCGGTAGCGCTCCAAAAACCACGCGCTTGGTAGTCGGGGTCGGCGTTCATGACAGCTCCCCACCCGTAATCGTTGGAGTCGGCGTGGAGGTAGGCGGTCTCGACGGGCTTGTAGATGGACCGACCGTTGTTTTGGCTTGGTACCGTACGCCACCATTCGAGGTCGCGTCGCAGCTGATGGGTGAGTCGCACGCGTCCCCCCCCAGCCACTGCGTGTGGCTAAGACGTTGTGTAGCTCGCGTAAAAAGAAGCGTGCGGGCGTGATGGCAAAGTAGAGGAACTGGGCTTTTCAAGCGAAGGCCGCGAGTTGGCGAGTGGGTAGCCACCGGGCGTTTGAGCCCCCCCGGCCGAGTAGGGATGACGCGTGTTGGGCTAGCTGTAGTAGTTTTGCGGGTGGGGCGCGAAACATGCTGCCGAGCTGTAGGTCCACTGTTAAGCCTAAATGGTCGCCGACTTGTGTGGGCGTCCATACGCCTTTCTTGGGATTGCGCTGGAGGCCTAGGCTGTCGAGTAGGGCCTCGACGCGTTGGCGAAGGAGCAACGCGTCGTGGTTCGAGTCGGCCAAGAAAAGGAAGTCGTCCATGTAGGGGAGGAGTCGCGTACCGCGCCATCGAGCGTTCCGAAGAAAACGTTTTGACGGGCGCGCGACCGGTGTAGATGTCGGCGTAGGCGGAGGAGACCGACGTAGGTGGTTCGTGAAGACTTGTGTTAGCTTGCAAAAGTAGTATGCCGAGCCGGACCAGCCCATCGGAAGGCAAGCGAGGCGCCACAGGGTGCCGCGGTAGTTGACCGTGAAGTAGTCGCGGTCTTCCTCCCGGATGCCAAGGGTGTAGTACCCGTCGGTAAGGTCTAGGGAGACAAAATAGTCGCCCGGGCGGGAGAGGTGGCGGAGATGCTTCAGAGTCTCGCAGGTCATGTTGAACGTGGAGCAATAGCGGTTGAGTTCTCGAAGGTCGATGATGAGGCGCCACTGATTGCATCCGGGCTTGGGGACTAAAAACATTCGGGAGACGTAGCGAGGATTGTCCGAGCGCTCCCACGCTCTGCAAGCTTCGAATCGTGGGAGCTCCGAGTTTAGAAACTCGAGTTGGGCCGGTGTAGCGTCTAGCATAGAGACGCTGTGGTTGAAAGGCTTGGGGTGTGCGCCGTGCTTGAACTTGACGCGTAACCCATGGCGGATTCAACTTAGGACTTGGCCGCTCGCGCCGATGCGCTCCCAATCCCGCCATCTTCGACGCACGCGGCGGCGCATGAAGGAAGATGTCGGGGAGCAGGAATCGGCGCGGCGGGCCACACCATCATTTGGTCTTGGGCGGTGGCCGAGCCGGGTCGGTCGGCTTTGCAAGAGGGGTTGGGCGGGCTGCTGCTGTTGTTGTTGCTGCTGCCTTGCGTTTGTCAGCGGCTGCTTTGCGGGCCCTTGCGTCGGGGCATGTTGGCTTGTCCGGTGTGATCTTGGCGAATGCTGCGCCGGCCGCTGCCTTGCTGGCGGCATGAAGGCTGACTTCAAGTGTGCGGTCGACGAACGCTTGGCGTAGCGCATCCAATGGGCCGGAGACCGCGGTAGGGCGTGGGTGACATAAGCGTTCGTGGGCCAGTTCGGCAAAGACGCGGTCCGCATCCGTGCTCGCTTGTCCGCCCTTGGTGAGGCGGAGGAAGCCCAATAGAGTACGTGCGGCCTCCTCCGTCGCTGTGTGGGTGCGATGACCCGCTCTGATAAGGGCAATCGCTGCCGTATGCTCTGTCGATAGAGGTGGGCCGTGCGACAGCGTGTCCAAGCCCTCGCTAATTGCCGCGTTGGTGCAGCTGTCGAGGAAGGCATAGCAGCCTATGTGGAGGTGCTCGTCGTAAGCTGCCTGGGTGAACTTGTCGCTAAGAGTGCGGGCGGTGTCGTCTCTTAGTGTCCACGGACGTGGCTCGTCGACGTCGCGTGGAGGACGTTCGAGGCCGGCCGGGATGACCTCGCCGTAGTAGGAGAAGTCGACGAATTCGGACGCGGAGGGTTCGGGTTCGTCGTCAAGCAGGTCGATAGGTGGCTCATGGGCCTCCGTACCACCCTCCGTTGCTAGGGTCGCGTCGGCGGGAATGGACTGTTGTTGATCGGCAGTAAAGGGTGTGGCTGTAGGCTGCTGGAGCTGTGCGAGTAAGGCAGCGTTAGCCGCCAAAAGCTGCTCAGTAATCCGTTGTTCCGATGCCAAAACTGCCGTACGTATATGTTCGGCTGTGCGTTGTTCGATCGAGGTAGCGTGAGGGTCGGCCGCTGCGGCGGACGTAGATTGCTCAGGCTACATGATGCGTAACTGCGTAGCAGAACGAGGGAAGTGTCGCGTGACGCTCGAGTGCGCATGGGACGATGGTAATCTGACACCCTGCTCGACTACGAGAGTCGAGACTGCATTCGCGCGAAGCCTAGATTGGCTGAGCGCGAAAGCAGAGAGTGCCTAGGCTCGTGGCTAGCTCCGGCTTATAAGGTGCGGGCTAGCTAGAGCTGACCATTGGGGAAGTCGTTGGTCGTTGGTTGCGTCTAACTGCCGGGGCGAGGTGGTTGCCCTGCAGGTGCGACGCGCCGCTATTAACGGTAACAGTAACCGCTAGAGTTACTGTCCCGTACACATGGAAGTTGAATATGCAAACCTCTAGATTCGAATTAATCTGACCATATAATAATAATATAATCGGGCTTAGGTATTTCCCTCTTTTCTTCTTTTTGCTTGGTGGCCTCCACTGCTTTTTCTTGTAAGAATTTTCAATAATAATATAATCGATTATTATCATTATTTATATAATGTATCACACTACATCAGTACCCGTACATGTGTATCAATTGTATACGGTATAACGACGGCTGCGTGTGTGCAGCCGTCACTTCTGTAACCATCACCAACCTCTTCTCTCTCTTGCACACAGGGTGCTATCGGTTCTCTGCACCACATGCATATGAATGGTCTCCAACAATAGGTTATGGGCTCTCGTGACTCACGAGCATCACGCAATTTCATGCGCTAACCAATCACATATTTTTTCACCGTGCCACCATGGACTCTGCGCCGCCGCCCCACGAGTCTACAACGCCGCCTCCGAACGTCCCGACGCCGCTGCCACAAGCCGTCACTCCTAGCCCACTTCCCAACGGCCCTCAGCCGACTACTAGCACGCAACTTTCGACATTCTACAACTATGCCTACCACGCACCTTCAGTTCGGCCCACCCCCTCCGGCTTTATTTCGCACACGTTGATGTGCCATGCTACATCACAACGACTTTATCAACGCCGAAGTACAACGCGTCCTCGCCGGTGGATCACAACCGCCGCCCCCATTCACCACCACTTACGGGACTCCCGACCCTAGCTAGACCTCCTCTGCAAGCCCACCACCGGTAAGCGCACCACGTTCCGACCAACTCGACACCCTTGAGGATAGTCTCAGCAGGTATATGTGCTCTTTTGCACCTTAATTCCGTGAAACACCCTAGAGAGGTTGGATTTAGGTGGCTAACGGTCTAGCCCTGACTTGTAAGTTCCATGTATGGCATAGTTGGGAGGGCCCCGAGACAGCAACCGGCGCATACGGTGTTTGGTGTAAACCGGCGCATACGGTACATGTTGTAAACAATTTCAATTTTCCGTGAAACGGAGGAATTTTCAAAATATAGACGACGCTTTTAAACCACTTACGCGCTATAAAACCTTTCTACCCTCGTGTGCTTGAGGGTCCTCCGCCACCAAACGCTCACGTAAATTTACACTACATGTCCGTTCAACATATTATGCTCGCTCTCACGAACATGGTTATGGAAGACCAACCCTCCGCGGCTAACGCCCTTACTAATTTCGAACAAGACACTAGTTTCGCAAGTTGGCTATCTCCGAGGTTCGACACATGGCGAGCCCTTAACTCGTTGCTCGACCAAAGGGGCGTTAGTAGGACAGTTCGCCTCCTCCTTAAACTCCTACAACCCCACGTGCCTAATCAACGCATGGGCACCTATCTTCAACGTAATCTACGTGCCTTCGGCGAGCTTAATGACGAAGTCGTCACTCCCCACCCCTACATCGTTCATGAAAGCATTCTCAACGGTACGTACATGATCAACCACCACCCCTGACCATGCCGCAGCTCGCGACAACATCATCTTCTCGCTAAAGCACCGTGGACAGCTAGCATGACTGCCCAACTACGTACTATGTTGGGAACTCACCACATCGGGACCACAGCTCTCAACCTCTTGAGCAGCTCGCTCGCACCGACAACCAATGCGGACTACGACAACGGTGTGCCCCAGTTGGCCGCCTTCTGCCACGAGGAAGGCATTCACTCCTTGCAAGCCACCTCGGAATCACTCGTCCGCTACACGGCATGGCTCGGACTACAAGGCACCGTCGCCGCAGCCTCACTGCAAAAGTACTACTCGGCAGTGAACAAGTTTCTTCCGCGACCACCAGCAACAGCCGATTGTCGCCGGCGAAGTACTCGCGAACGCACGACGCGGACTCGAAATGCATCAATAATTATTACTAGCGGCAGACACACGCCTACCGTTACCGGCCTCCTTGGCCCTCGTCATGCTCGACCCCGCAGCTCAGCTCCACGAACACTTGCCGTGGACACCGCCGACACGACACCTCATCGCTACGTTCCGGGCTATGCCGGCGGTGTGTACCAACTACGCGCTCTTCTGCAGAGCCAGGACCGGCTCCGCTGCATGGGCAAGGACTTAACTACCGATCGACCATTACGACAGATTTGCCTTTAAATCCGAAAGTCAAAATAAGGCAACCAGCAACGCGACGCGACCGACAAATCAATCTTGGCTATCCCTATCAACGCCAACCCCGCCCTTGCTTACCTCGTGGAATGGTATTAGCGTATCGCCTACTACACCCAATTCTACAACAGCCCCCCACCGGCCGCGATATGGAGCTTCGCACCTTACGAGAGATCGGCAGACTGGCAAGCGGCTCCGACTCTCTCAGCATGACTCCTCGACGCTTACACCGCCGTCAGAGCCGCGCCACCAATAGGTTTCAAATGGACATCGCACAGCCTCCGCAAAGGTGTGGCCTCCGCTGCTAGCTGCATCGGAGCCCCACTCCACGTCGTCAAATACATGGGTGGTTGGGCTAAGATCAATTTTGTGACTAAAGGAAAATACATCGACCCCTCCATGACCCCATATTCCGCGGCGTGGTAGTACTTCGGCTGCCTCGTCCCAGCCAGACCGCTTCATTAAGACTACGCTCCGCAAGCCTTTGGCTTTTAAACTATTGGCAAAACGCGCCCTCCGGTAAATAGTCAGATTGTTTTAAATATAGAGGTTTGCAAAACTTGCTTATATATGAGACCGAACGCACACCCTAGCGGTTAAGCGTTATTGTAAAAGCGGGGCGTCTTACCCACACCTCGAGGTAACCCTCGATGACTGGGGATACGCCTCGCGCAACGCCCCAAGCTATGCCTCCAGCAACACTAGCTAGCGGCGACCCATAATCAGCGCTAGCCATAATCAGCGCTAATCTTCCCCAGGCCAGGCCTGTGGTGGTCTTTTGGCCAAACTGTAAGCAATCTGACATAATTTGCAAAACGTGCCCTCGGGTAGATATATGTTCATGTACCCGTACTCAACGCAGCGAAGGCGGCGGAGGCGGCGGCTCGAGCAGCAGATCAGTCGGCGCACCGTTTCCGCAGCTCTCCGGCGAGCACAGGTGCGAGGCAGAGCGCGGGAGATTGTAGCCGCCTAGATCACCCACACACGCGTCTCGTTCTTTGCGGCCACGGTGTGCTGGAACGATAAATTAGCAACATGGCAGCTGGGAGACCGGCTTTTAAAGTCCCGGAGGTCGTTGACAACACGGACGGATGGGGCCCGAGCGTGGTTCCGTCCCACCTTAAGGAGGTGCCTTACGCGCCTTTTGGAAAGGGCGACAAGCTGGGCAAGGCCAGTGACTGGACCGGCCAAGGGTACCAGAGGTACAGGGATCGCTTCGCGCAGCCTGGCGGAAGCAACGCCGTGTTCAGTTTCTTCCATGCCGTACGCCCCGCCAACTCTCTTCCCCGTTTTTCCGTCTGTTAACTCAAAATATATTATGGTGCTCTTCCGATTTATAACACAACAAGCGGCAGCAAATGAGCACTCTCGGCACCCCAGTAACCGATTCAGGCCCAGGGCTCTGTTTTCCCTTCGGGTTATCCAAGCTTTCTGTGCGCATGTATTTATTCTGTTTTTTATTCAATTTTGCAGCAGCTTGCATGGATGCAACTGTCCTCCCCTCTTTCCCATTGTCGTTCGCCCACATGTGTGTTTTTGTGTGTGTTCGGGGGGGGGGGGGGGGGGGGGGGGGGGGGGGATGAGCGCGCGCGCATGTGTGTGTGTGTGTGTGTGTGTGTGTGTGTGTGTGTGTGTGTATGTGATGGAGAGAGTGTGTGTATGTTTGTTGTGTCGCTAGTGTGCGTTGTGTGTATGCTGAAGTTTGCCTTCTGTGTGCAGGATGAGGAGGATTCGTTCCACCTGGTGGATAGCCGTCCTGTGCGCCCACAGCAGTTCAAGCCTCGCCGCTTCCAGCCTCGGTTCAACCAGAGGCGCGACCGTGACACTGGTGCCAACGAGAAGGACGGCACGAAGCAGCCCGCTAAGGCGCAGCCCAAAAAGAAGCAGCAGTGGGGCTACTTCCAGCGCTATGACAACCGTCAGCCGGTGTACAGCTGCAGCGTGGAAATCCGTCCGGAGTGGATCGTCCATGAGCAGATCCCTTTCGCGTCCCTCATGAAGCTCAATATGCAGATTGGAGAGCCTACGGATGTGGTGTCCTGCGGTAGCCTGGCTCACTACGACAAGCTTTTTGACAGGGTCACGCCTAAGATGGAGAAGAAGATGGAGAAGACCAAGCGGGTGTTCCGTAACGTCACCACCTCTGAGGACCCCGTCATCCGCCGCCTCGCGGACAGTAAGACGCCGGTAGCGCAGGTGTTTGCCACGGACATGATCTTGGCCACCCTGATGACTGCTCCCCGCTCCGTGTACTCTTGGGACATCGTGGCCACGCGTGTGGGAGACAAACTGTTCCTGGACAAGCGCGAGGGCTCCAAGCTGGACCTGTGCACCGTGCATGAGACCGCGCCGGATCCCATCCCTGAGGACAAAGACAGCATCAACGCCATCCAGCAGCTGTCGGTGGAGGCCACCGCCATCAACCAGAACTTCAGTCAGCAGGTGCTGGATGACCGCACGCCCAAGGTCGTCCTTGGAGAGCCGCACCCCTTTGCCGAAGCGAACGACGGGCAGCCTGTCGCAAGCGGGAGTTACAAGTATCGCAAGTGGAAGCTGAGCGAGGGGTGCAACCTTGTGGTGCGCTGCGAGTTGGACGCGGTGCTGGAGTTGAAGGGCGAGAAGCAACTGTGCTCTGTAAAGGCGCTGAACGAGTTTGATCCCAAGCTTACGATCAACTGGCGGAAGAAGCTAGAGACGCAGCGCGGTGCGGTGTTGGCGACGGAAGTGAAGAATAACACGAACAAGATGGCCAAGTGGACTGCGCAGGCCATCATGGCGGGCGCCGATCTCATCAAGCTGGGCTACGTGTCGCGCACCATGCCCAAGCTGAACGGCAGCCACGTCATCCTGGGCACCCAGCAATGCAAGCCCAAGGACCTTGCGCAGCAGATGAACCTGAACATGAACAACGCCTGGGGCATCGTGCGGGCGGTGGTGGACCTGTGCATGAAGCTGGGCGACGGGAAATACCTAATTGTAAAGGACCCCAACAAGCACCTACTCCGCCTGTATGAGATCCCGGAGGACGCGTTCAAAACCGACTACAGTGAGGAGCCGATGGTGACCACCGACGAGGCCCCACCTCCGGAGGCACCCAAGAAGGCGAAGGAGGAGGACGTCTAACTCACAACTCTGGGTTTCGCTCGGCGGGTGGGCTAGACAATGCTTTGTTAATGAATGTAATGATTATTATGCCACCGCCGCATTACCTCTCTTCTCATTGTAGGCATGTTCGAATGCTTACTTATAATCTTTTTGCGACCCACCAGCTTTACTGGGAAGGGTTACACTCCGCCGCCATGTTGTGAGACCTTCACGTTGTCTGAGAGATTGCATCGTTTGGCGCTGACGCGATGTTTGGACAAATCAGTATGTACCACAAACTCGTGCGATGGATGAAGGTAGTCGAGGGTAATGGCGGAGCGGTTTTCCAACGGCTAGTACAAACTAAATCGTTTAACTTGGGGAATTGGACGGATGGGTTCGAAGTGTGACGACAACCGCTGAATACACTGTGTCGCAGCCAATCATTTATATTGGACGCTGGCGTGATTACACCTGAGTGCATGAAGATGCACGAGGCACACGGCTATGTCCTTGTAACGCACCAACCGGAAGCACGTGTGCCATGACACGGAAGTGACCCAAAAGAATAGAAGGTGGCCGCAAAGCCACTTTGGCACTTCATTTGTTGAATCCGGCACACCCCAATCGCAGTTCCACAATCCGCACTCAACGACCCCATTATTTACACCACATACAAAATCCAGAGGTAGAAAATTCTTAATCGCATGATCAACAATCGCCGACTTAACAATCACAATGTTCATGCACTCTTTCTCCCTTTAACATGTAGTTTTCGTCTTGCATACTCCTCGTGCCTTGTATTAGGGCTTTCGTGACGGTCTCAACAAACTGGCGACGTAGCCACTATGTCTTGGGAAATCACACCATAGCGTCGTGTAGCATGTTAAATTAGTTGTGCGCAATGTACTTACTGGGAGGTATTGCCAGCACAGTCCTTGAGAGCGTCATCGAGATGTAGCAGTGTCGACGTAACCGCGGGTACGTCCTTTTGATGAAAAAGTACATACAAAATTAGTAACGAGTACATGCAAAGTATAATAATGTAATGTAATGCAATTTTACATTACCTTGCTCGTTACAATCGGCGCGGAGGGTAGATGGAGGTGTGATGCTTTTATTCTACAATCGAGATATATGGTGTACCGGTGCGGCTCGTGATAATGGAGAAGATTTCTACGGTAATATTGGGCTAATGGTGGCTTAGGGCGGAGGCGAGAGGGGCATATATATGGTATGTATGGTCGATGCGGTGTCGAGAGGTTGTAATATATCGGTGGGTTATTTTCATTCTGCGGCTTTAATCTGCCGAATCGAAATGGAGTCATGGCGTTTGTTGTAAGCGCGACCGACGAGTCGGGATTCGGATAGGTGAATGAAGACGGGATTATGGGCGCGGGCGGGTCGAACAGCGGAGTGAGTGAGTTTCTCCGGGAGGGCAACTAGCGGGGAACAAAAATTATATAGAGAAAGTACCGATGATATTGTACGGTTGCTATCTCGGGGCCCCCCCGCAACTGCCGTTTAAGTATATCTTTAAAATGTAGTCAGCTAACCTAGGTATGGAACAACAAGGTCTTCATGCTCAGTCTCGTCGGTGCAGTCAATGGGGACGGGTTGGTCGGAGGGAGTATGGGCCGTTCGCCATAGTGCGATGCGTGGAGGGTCGGGGATCGTAAACGGTTTGCGCGGGGGAGGCGAATCACTTCCCCATCTAACTTCTTTCATGGAATTTCCAAGGCGTGCACTAAACGACCATGCAGTTATATTACACGACACAAACGCGGGCACCGAGAACTATGGTAATGAAATTGAAACCACCGGTAGTATACTTCCCACTCATGGTGGTTGCACCAATGCACCATCTATAGAGCCTCGACGAACCCGACCCGAGGCCGATAGTCACTCGGGGCCGCATGCATGGCAACGTTGGCACGGTCGCACGATCTATTGATTTCAACCCATACACCGATGAACCGCTAGCAATTCGCAATTCGCGGGAACTCGGGATCCCCGTTTATGAGTAGAGAAGAAAACGCAAGAGCACCGCACACACCATTGCTAGCACTAGCATCCCGTTGCCTAGTACTTATGAACAAGACAACTATCTATCATCCTAATACTTAGTGTTATGCTATTGGCAGTTCTCTATTTCCTTGTTAGTGGCAGTCGGACGGCCCAACTAGTGCCTTCGCCGGATGCCATCTCTCTGCTAGTCTACTTTCACTTCTTTAGTCTCCACAGCCGCCTCCCCTTGTGGGGCTAGCACGACCTAATAAGTGTAACCATCGAATTCCATCTCATCCAACACGTATAGCCCCTCCACAAGCAAGTTACACAAGAGACGAGCGCGCCTTCCGCGTATCCGGGGCCGCGCTAGTCCTACCTACTCCCACGAAAAAAATAGTGCAACGTGTGTAAAGCGCTCAGCGCCACGCTAGTAATTCATAGTCCAACCGACACCATGCTTCGCGTTTGAGCTTGTTGTCCGTGACCGTCCCACCATCTCCTACGTAAAAACTAAAGGGCGTGTGTAAAGCGCCCGGCGCCACGCTCCCCCCACCCATCCTTTAGCCTACCGATGATCTCGACATAACCTAGTTTTCTTACTAACCCCCGAAAATTCGGCCCGCGCGCACTTTCATTAGTAGAGTTTTCCGAGGCAACGCCGCAAAGCTCACCTAACTCAGCGAGGACCTCATCTTGCCCACGGCGAAGGGGGGGAGTCAACACGAGGAGTACCCGTCTATGCTTTTGCGTTCCTACACGCTCTTGACAACATTGTGGGCTTTGCTCCTTCCTCACCGGTCGCTCTCATGAGTCGGTTGATTCGCCCGTGGACAGTTTTCACCGCTATGTGTCAGACTAGTAATGTCGGAATCGGGAACGGATAGTTACACGTAGGTCGTGCCGGCCCACAAGGGGGACGAGTGTGGTGACTAGAGAAGTGAGAAGGAGAGAGATGGCGGCCGGCGAACGCACCGGCAGGGACGGCCGACCGCCACTAATTTGGAATAGAGTACCGCTATTAGCATATCATTAAGTACGAGGATAATGAATAGTTGCCTTGTACATAAGCACATAGGCAACGGGATGCTAACACCCCCCCTTAGGGCAGCCGAGGTCTTGACGTCGTCCTAGCTTGCGTCGAGGAAGGTGCCATCTTGGTCGAAGGTGAAGTGCTTGTAGCGTGTGTCTCATTCCGGGTAGGTTTAGCGACATGTAGCTACCGGCGAGCTGCCGATAAGAAACGGTTCCAAATACACTGCGTAATGTACTAGTCTGACGTGTAGCGGGAAAAACTGTCCACGGGCGAATTAGCCGACGCATGAGAGCGACCAACGAAGAAGAAGCAACGCCAACATGGCTATTAGGAGCGTGTAGGCACGCAAAAGCATAGACGGGCGCTAATCGTGTTGACTCCCCCCATCTTTCGCCGTGGGAAAGGTTAGCTGCTCGCTAATTTAGGTGAGAGTTGCGGCGTTGCCTCGAAAAAAGACAATAGTAGTACTAATTTAAGTACGCACGGACCGAATTTTCGCGGGTCGGTTCTAAACAACCATATCCGGTCGAGAGCATTGGTAGGCTTTAGGCTAGCTGAGACTGAAAGCTGGGTGGGGCGAGCGTGGCGCCGGACGCTTTGCACACACTCTTCTCCTTTTTACGCTAGAGATGGTAGGACAGTCGCGGATAACCAACTCGAAGGCGAAGCGTGGTAGTGTCGGTTGGACGATAAATTACTAGCGTGGCGCCCAGAGCTTCACACACGCTGTGCTATTTTTTACGTGGGAGTAGGTAGGACAAGCGTGGCGCCGAGCGCTTTACACACGCTCTTCTCTAGTGTAACTTGGTGGAGGGCCCATAACCTGTAGGAATCGGGAACGGGTAGTTGCACGTAGGTCGTGCCGGCCCCACAAGGGGGCCGAGTGTGGTGAGTAGAGAAGTAATAAGAGAGAGGAAAAACGTATCCTACCGTCACTAAAGACAGTAAAAAGATCCAAAGTACTACTAAAGTACTACTGACATAAAAATACAGGGGATGGGTCGGTAGCTCGGATGAGCAACGCCGACCGTCTTCGCTCCGGGCTTGGCCTCCCTATGAGCGATAGACTGGTGACCACAGGGCCCGTCGGACGACGGGCACCGATCACCTCTCCCCACCCGAGCCTCGCTCACCCAGGTCAGTGGATCCGTAGGCACATCAGACGGTACACACTCCAAGGCGCAGCTTTCACAAATTTGAATTCGATTCACATGCCGGAATCCGCGCCGTCCGCTTCACAAACACCTCGTGTACTATGCTCAATACTGCGACACCCCTACGAGTCCAATAGATTACAAAACGAACCTCCCCACGGAGCCGGCGCACCACCACGCGCCCCTCCGAGCGTCCGGACGTCCACACCCGACGCCCGCAGAAAACAAACCCAGGTCCCATCAGGCCTGGTCGTGTGCCGCCAACACACGCTGACCACTTCAACTCCACATTTTATCCACATCCACAACCTCTACTACACATACATCGAAAAATGCTCATCGACCACCCTGATCCTTCCTTCCAACCACCCGAACTCCTACAAACAGGTCCTCCTCAGGGACCGGAGCCGCCACGCGGGACGCCCGCTCGCTCCACTCAACTCCGCCCTCCAACCGCCCCCTGCCGCCCAAGACTTTGGCCAGGCCTCGGAACCCCCCACTGCATACCAAACTTTCAAGCCCAACTTGACCCATCTGTCCACAAACTCTAACCCCCCTCCCACGTACAGACATATGCAATTGCGGGATCGGCCCGCGAATGCGCCTACCGCGGACCCCTACACCCACAGGAGCTCCCACGCGGGACATCCGCTCGCTCTACTCAACACTGCGCCCCCACCACCCCAAGCCGCCCAGGCCCTGAGCACGGCTTTGGCACCCTCTCCTATCAGAAGACTTCGAACGCCTCTGGTCCTCGCCGACCCCGGGTCAACCACTGACCTAGGACGGGCCGCTGACTCTTCGACCCACACAGACGAACAGTACCGATACGATCGTCCCGCTATGTCCCACAGTAAGGAACAGAGTCTGGTCCTCGCCACCCCCGTCCCCTCATGCTAGCCTATACTGATAACATCGTCCATAGCGCACCAAACTCGATACCTTTTTCTCGCCTTAGTGCTTCCGAGCCACAATGCTGTAAAATTAGTCCAGTAATGCAACATGGTGAAACTCAAAAGTCGCTTTCTTTAATCCGGAAAAAATATATTATTTACATGCCTGATTCTCGCCCCTGCACTCACCACCGCCCCGATCTGTTCTCATCCACACCCCCCTCCCCCTGTGCTACTCTCCTACCCCACCAATACACTAACATACACACAGCTTCGCATGCCGCCTGGCCTGTAGCGCTGGCCCGTGCCCTGTACGCTCCCTCTCGCACGAACTCCCCGCCGACCGGCCGACACGACCCGTCCGCCGACGACTCCCATTCTCCTCACCCGCTACCAGCAGCAGACACCACCGCCCCGCTTACCTCTCACCCCCTACTTCATCCTCTTGCTGCCGGCTGCCCTCCTGCTGCTCCCTCGCTCAATCGAACGCTCGCTCCAGTCGCTATGCCCCTCCGATGTCTCATTCTCTGTTCTCTTTTACTTTACACTTCAGCCCGCCTAATACGACTCACCCATCAGACACTCGCGCTTACCTGCGATTACCTCACTGTAGACCCTAGTGCAGTCGTTCTCCCTCCCACTTTTTCCACCCTCCATGCTCTGCCCATCTCGCCTGTCGTTACAATAACGACAGCTCTCCCCCTGCTGAGACTAGCCCGCCCGCCCTGCTCTTCCCGAAAGCTTAACCGATCACCCGCCCCCCCGCGAATCTACATGCCCCGGAAATATCGCCCCCCCCTTACAGACACGGTCTTGCGGTCCCGTACCCGTAACGCTCTCAGCGATTCACGTATTCCCCCGCCCCTACAGTCCCCACTTCCTTTAGTCCTGCTCCAAGGCTTCTCTCGGAAGCCCCGAAACACTTTTAATACGATATCGACAGCCCCCTCTGTCAGTGCAGCTCCCCACTCTCACCCTCCCCCTAATACCTATCACCCATTGCTTACAACTTTTATATCCCCCCTCCCCTACCCTCTCACAATGTCTCCGCCATCCATACACTTACCGCCCCCTCTTAAGCTCCGACCGACCACCCGACCCAAGGAGCCTCTACTCCCCGACATGCGCAAAGCACTGACGCTCGGACCCTCCGGAGCCTCACACGCTCGCCCTCCACAAGCCTCGGCCGGCAAGGCCGCTTTTCATCATTAGTCACCCACAAGACGGGCCTCACGGCCCAGAGGTTCGACCCCACAAACCCCCCCCCACCTCCCTCCCTGACATCCGACATCATATCGTTACTACTCCGTATTCGCTTCGGTCCTCACTCCCGGCCCACTTTACCTCTACCACGTGTGGCGTCAAATTACACAACTACCTCTTTGACTTAAACCTCGAATATGGCCTACCCACCCCCATTGGAAACCTAGACTCCTCCGCGGTGCTCTCTTTCCAATGGGGACACTACCAAGACCTCTCAAACTTATACTGCATTGCTACCTCCCTATCTAAACTCCACTCCACGGCCTCGGCCTCGTACACCGTAATCACCAATACCGAAGTTGATAACTTCCACCAACATAAGCTCTACCCTAGCCAATGGACTAACCTCTCTAATCGAGGCTCACCCCCCCACCCCGGCACACCCAACCACTCCTTAATTATCCTCACATGGCAACACTCTCACTTCGGTCTCCTCCACCTCACCCACTCCTCAGCAACATGGGTGGACTCCCTCCACAACCCCCCCCCTCCAAACCTCCTCACTCGCTCCCTCGCCCTTCTCGCCTCTTGGAACTCTTCCCCTCCCCCACCTGTCGGTGACCTACGCATACTAAACCCCCCTCGCCAAAACGACACATCCCACGCGTGGTCGTGCGGAACCCACGCCCTCCTTCATACCTACTACATCACTACAGCACCCCCCGACCACTCCTATAACCCTCCTCCCTTCGACCCTCGCACTACTGTCTACTCCCTACATACACTCATATGGCACCACATCTTCCGCTCCACTCCCCTCCCGGTCGGACGCTCCCAACTCCTTAACACCCTCCATCCCGATCAAACTTCCCCCCCTCTTACGCCACCTCACCTCCTCCAACCCCCCCCACCATCCCCCCCCCCCTCCTCACACCATGCCCCCCTCCCCCTCCTTCCACCCCCCTCTTCCCCGCAACCGTCCCCACGTCACTCTCCCAAACACCTCTCTCCCCTCCCCCATCCTCCCAAACCGCCACGTAACATGCCCCCCCGAAAACCCTCCCAACCCCCCCGTCCCTCACCCCTCACCCATCCTCCCACACCATCTACCACAACCACTACACCTCATCAACCTCAACACCAGAGGCCTACACACTTCCA
>JAPMLY010001943.1:15000-74402 GCA_026401115.1 Tetraselmis chui | reverse complement strand
GTGTTTATGGGCTTTGTGAGGACGGTGGCAAGGAGGCGTTGGCTCGGAGCCAGGCGAGGAGGGTATCACCGCTCCCGCTGTCCGGCTAATGTACTAGCATCGCAATAATCTTGCACCAAACCCTAACGACCATGACGTCTTGCACGTGCCCTAACTGATTTGTGATGGGTTTGGGGGTTGTGAGGCGTGTCGTTGGGTTTTTGGTATGTCTTAACAAGTGCGGGGCGCATAATCGTCCGGTGACAAAATGTCGCGAATTCGGCACAAAATCGTTGCGGTGGTGTCGTCTTGAGAGGTGAAGTGCTCGCGGAGTGGGGTGGCAATGGGTTTGGTAAGGGAGAGGGCGGGGATATTGTGAACCAAGGTGCCGGCGTCACGTTGGGCTCGAACGAGGCATCGGAGGATAGGTGGGGAATTGTCGCGTGACATAATGGCCTTTGTTAGTTGTGGTTGTCATGACTGAAGCTGGTGTGGATGTGTGTCCGGGCCATATGGCTTCAGTACCCCGGGGTGTTCGTGATTTTGTGTAGGTGGCTGACTGTGAGTTGTGCCGCGTGCGCTTTGAGGGAGGTGAGGCATTGGCCGAGTTCAGTGGTCGGGAGATGGAGGGCGGTGTGGGAAATGTTGCGTACCGAGGAGACTGGAGTCGGAGCGATCTGCACATTTGGCATTCGCTTGTGTCGATTTGTGAGTCGCTGAAGAGGCCGAGTTGGAGGGTGTAGTGTTTCGTGATGAGGAGCCCACGGATGACTCGAATTTTGCGTTATTTGGTAATGAGATATGATGACCGGCGTTTATAAGTGCCGTGGTGGAGCGTTCGAGTTCGCGCCAATGCTTGGTGAAAGTAAGGAAGGTCAAGTTTGACACCCAAGACTCGGTAGGAATCCGATTGTCAATCCGAGGGGTTGAAAGTGGGTATGGGGGAGCTAGTGTCGTGGATGGAGATATTGTGTGTTTATTAGAGGCGGGAGTCAATGAGGGAGCAGTTGGCGAGGGATAGGGCATCGCCCTTACTCCAAAGGGCCCCTATGATGTAGTATTTCTTGACGTTTACGGTCATACCGGTGCATTTGTTGAAGAGGGAGAGTTTCCTTAGTTCGGTGAATATTGGTAAGGGAGTCCGTGGTGAGACTGTGGTTGTCAGCGAAGCAATAGCCGGGGTAGGTCACCGTGGGTTCGTTGAGGTCAGCATTCGTTATTGGAGCGCCGGGGTGATATCCACGGCTGCCGATTGCTATTATCCAACGTAGGAAGGGTTTGAGGAATAATAGGGCGACAAGGAACGAGGAGAGTGTGTGTCCCTGTAGGGTGCCTCTATTGATATCAATGGAGGGGGTGGGGATGTAGGGGGTGTTGTAACTGGCAGGGAAGATCCCGTAGAGTTGTTCGCAAGTGTCGACAAGGGTAGGGGCATACCGAGTTGGCGCATGTATTTTAACATGATGCGATGGTCAACGGCGTTGAAGGCTCCCTTTATAAAGTCCGCATACATTATGTAGATGTCTATGTTGTAGGTTTTTGGGTCTCTCATCCCCACTTGAGTCGCTACCCGCATCATCTCCCGCCTGCATATACCCCCTGTCCTATGGCTCCACCATTTGCTCTGCACCTATCGCAACAAATCCCTCGCTAGTGACAAACAAATCTGCCGCACCTTTCATTCTTTCCCACGAGCCTACCAATCCCCACACCAAGTGACACACACCTTCCCAGACCCTCCCACGGGGAAGTAGTGCCCCGCACCTTCGGAGAGGATGGACAAGTACAATCCCGGCATGATTTTGTATACTATGTTTTGCTATATGACATAATATACAAGAAGGCCGGAAGACAGCAGCCGGCGCAAACATGGTAATTGTTGTAAATCATTTTCGTGTGAATGTGTGTGTGTGTGTGTGTGTGTGTGTGAATGTGTGTGTGTGTGTGTGTGTGTGTGTGTGTGAAAGTGAAAGTGTGTGTGTGTGTGTGTGTGTGAAAGTGTGAGATTGAGTGTGTGTGTGCGCGCGCGCGCGTGTGTATGTGTGTGAGCGGGTTCGCGCCTATGTGTTCAAGCGTGTGCTTGCATGTGAACGTGTTACTGCGTGTGCGCGCGCGCTCTCGTGTGCGCGCGCGCGCGCGTGTGTGTGTGTGTGTGTGTGTGTGTGTGTGTGAAAGTGTGTGTGTGTGTGAAAGTGTGTGTGTGTGTGTGTGTGTGTGTTTATAGCTTCTGCGTGTGGGCTGATGTGCGCGCGCGTGTGCGCATGAATGTTGGGATGCGTGAGTGTGTGTGGGTTTGTGCACGCGCATATGTTTGTAGGTGAGGATGTCCCTCAACGTATTCTTGTTGCAGCAGAAGCAGCATCTCGAAGAGTTGCATCTCCTGGCATAATCTCTTGGCATGAAGGACTCATGATTTAGCTTTCTAACCTGCTTGTTAACGCCTGAAATAGAAATGCTGATTGGATAAAAGCATATAACAAAATACTGCGTTTATACCCTTTGAGTGTTTGCTAAAGCCTGTGTGTGTGTGTGTGTGTGTGTGTGTGAAAGTGTGTGTGTGTGTGTGAAAGTGTGTGTGTGTGTGTGTGTGTGTGTGTGTGTGTGTGTGTATGAACACGCTCCAAGCAGTTCTTGCAGGCCAGCAGGCACTTCGCATCAGTGGACAACGACAATATATAGTACGGGTGAGACGATGAAGATGATCTTGCAGGAACAATGGAAAAAATAATGGCTTGTTATTTTGACCATGAATATGCGACAATCGTGCGCACAATTCCGGTCAGCATTAATAGAGGTGCTGCTATGAACGGTTCAATATGAGTCTCACATGTGCAGCAAAACTAATGGAAAAGGGGACGCGGGCCGTCTTCTCAGAGAAAAAAGATATTACAGAAATGGGAAGATGAACAAAAATAAGGGCAGTGTCACAGACATCATATATTGCACATCGTCGCCTGACTGGGCACTGTCCCTCCAATCTACTGCTTCCTTCCACCGCATTGGTAAGTTATTCGCCCGCCCTTCCCTCATTGACGCGACGCCAGGCCGATTTACAGTTCGTGTAATCTATCAGACTAACCCAGTGCTCTCTATACAGCAGATAAACGAGTCCCCACTACTCGCCATGGCCTATTTGTTGCGCGGTGGTGGAAATGGTATCGGTTCTTCATCATAGACATGATGTGCTGCGCAGCAGATGAAATTCCAGGCCGAACATCTAACATATGCAGAGACGCAAATAACGTGACCCCCTCCCCCTCCGCCTCGTGTCATGTGTATGAAAGAGCCCCACCAAAGCCCCTCGTATGTGCACGACGCTTCACTTTCGCTCGCGCAGTCGAAGCCTAAGTGCGCAGCTCCACAAAAACGGCGACTGTTCTTGGGGGCACCTCAACCTCGCGCTCAGCAGCACTGACAACAGCCCCCTCCCTCACTGCGCTGTCTACTGACGCCAGCTGCACGGGGTGCAGCTCCAGCGCAGCCGCATCCTGTGGCCAGTCTCCACAGTAGGGTGTGGGGCGAGGGTTGAAGATCATGAAGATGCGCCTGGACAGCAGTTCCGACAGACACCCGTCAGGCATAGAAAAATAATAGTACATCAGTAACTCACCCCCCCCCCCCCCTCCCGAGAGATATGCGGACAGTTAACATACATATATGACCCCACCCACCCACCCCTTCTCTCCCGTATACCCAATCACACGAAACTAGACACACTAACCAAAATAAACTCACATTCACTCTCCTTCAGTCAGAAATAAATACTTTGAAAGAAAAATAAATGAGGCCATGAAACAATTCCATTTCTGAAATATTCCTTGTGACTCGTGTGTTCAAGTGTGGAGCTGGCTATTAGTAAATTATGCATAAGCATCAGCAGCTAAATCGAGCGAACACCACTGAGCAGAGGAAGGTCCCGGCAGCGCGGGTCCTACTTGTAAGTGGGGCACATGTAGACCTCTTCCACGTCCAGCATATCCTCTTGAGATGAGGAGACAGGTTTCACAGCATCCGCGCTTGTCATCTCCATGACGATCACCCCCGGCAGCTGGCGCGGCCCCGTATTGTGAAACTTCACCTGCGTACCACCCGCGCACCCCACCTCCCCCATCAGATAATCCCCATTCATGTCCACTCACTGCACACCAAAGCTCAGGCACAAAAATATGAGGAGTGGTGGATAAGCGTTTCCGGGGCTGAGGGGTCAACCTGGTGCTGAATTGCCTTACTGGATGGCAGGTGGAAGAGGCCGGAGGACCAGCGAATAGCGAGAAGCTCAGAGAACACTTTGTGCGTGTTTCTGATGTTCTGCGGAGATGGAACCAGTTTGGGGTTTGCGAGGAGCGGACGGTGAATAGAGCGGGAGGCTTTGTTTTTCGGCGCCGGCGGCAGTCCAACCCCATAATTGTTCTCCGTCATCGTCCAGTCGATCCGATTGAACCAGTCACCTACATCACCCAGCACTCATCAAAGGTAGACTTCGCGACCTGTGTATCCCCTTCCTTTTTAACATGATAATTTTCAAATAATGTGTATCGATGTATGTGTGTGCGTGTGTGTGTGTGTGTGTGTGTGTGTGTGTGTGTTTGCGTGTGTCCCTCGCAAGTCCATGGCCTCATATACCGCACAAGTCATGGGCGTTCACACCTGAATCGTACGAGTCTCTGTCTAAGCTCTTCGAGCGCAGAATGTCATCGCCAGCATGAAAAAACGGCACGCCTTGCCCCAGAGCCACAAATGCGAGTGCCAGATGGTATATTCTGAGCTTTTCGCATAGGGGGAGACCCGGGTGGCTCTTCATGATGACCTGAAGTACGGCCCCGAAACGGCAGTAAGCGCATAAATAGACAGCTCACCATATCGATTTCTTGATAAGAGTCCCCCCCCGCCCCCCTTCCCGCGACACACACACACGCTTACCTACTCACACACACATGCATATATACTCTCACACACACACACACACACACACACACACACACAGCTTACGTCCTCCCCGCTCCCCTCTTCAATCTCCCACCAGAACCCCACGGTTCTCTACCTGATCATACAGAGTTTCGTTGTCATGACATGCGGCGTAATTGATGCATTCCCATGGCTCCCGTGTGTAAGCTGCTGGCACTGCCCCATACAGTATCTGCGTGAGGGTAACACATGTGAGCACCATGACGCTAATAAATAAATGACACTCCACTTTCATCCTGACATGAGAGGAGAGCAGTGCCAGCGCACTTGCATGCCCTTCACAGTGCGCCCAAAACGATCCTCCATCATGTAATCTCGCAGCCCCCCCACCATGCTCAGCCGCAGCCAGTCACTGTACTCCATCAGCCTCTCCAGTTGATCCAGAGTCCCCCCCTGATCGAAATCCATCCGCATGTCGGTGGCCAAGCCCGTGGTAATCCCCTGCTGGCGAGGGTCTTGGAATGGAGTTCCGCCCAGCACCGCGTCCCTGAACCGGTCGTTGAAGGAGCCAATTCCTAATCCATAGATGTTGAGTTGGCACGCATTGCGACCCCGCCTGTTGCATGCCATCTCGCCAAAGTCCCATGCCTCCCCATACAGATACAAGCCTGCCCCATCCACCCCATCCCTATGCGGGGTCAATAGCTTAAGCGCAGCCTGAACCTTCCGCATGGTGCGCACTAGTAGATGACCCATGATGTCAAACCGGTATCCGTCCACCTGCAGGGGACACGATGAGAGTTCATTATGGCGAGAACCATAAATGCACATTATGACAGAGCAGGGGAGACCGTAGGGAGGAATCGGATGGCCAACCTTGTATGCCGTGGCCCAGTGCAGGCAATCGTCGATTACCATACGTTCACACATGAGGTGTTCAGTGGCGGTGTTGTTGCAGCAGCTGGACTGCAAAATCTGCCCTGTCTCCCCCCTTCGATGGAAGTAGCCTGGGACAATCTACACAAGAAGAAAAGCAGCCCAACATAATGTTGGAGTGGGGAGGAAGGGGGCGAGGGAGATGGGAGAGATAACCTCTTATGAGTGGACAATCCTTTCCAAATGCTGCATTGCAAATAAGTTTTCAATAATCTAGCCCCCCCCCCTTTCATTGCCTTACCTTGTCCAGGATGGAGTAGACATCGTGCGGGCCAGTCCGGAATGTGTGATTGTAGACCACGTCAAGGACGACACGCAAGCCATGACGATGCAGGCTTTGAACCATTTGCCTAAACTCTAAGATTCTCGCCGCGCCATCCGGGTCCGTGGCATAACTGCCCTCAGGCACACCCCAATGAACCGGGTCGTAACCCCAATTGTAGGCGTCCTTGCTAGCAATCTCCAGTATTTGCTTCTGAAACGGCAAAGAAGGGTTAAGACCTGAATACAGCTCAAACTTACCAACCTGAGCAGTGAACATGCTCCACAAATACCCCTCAATCATCTGAAACATGCCTGCTGTGCTTCACTGTCAGGGCTGTAAGCCTCCATCTCGCTGTGCGGAGCCGTTGCCTGGTCCACTTCCCGTTCAGGCACAGAGCCAAAGTCGTAGGTGGGTAACAGGTGCAGGTGGGTGATTCCTGACTCAGCCAAGGCCGAAAGGTGCTTCATGCCCATGGACGCGTCTTCGCAGAATGCCAAATACTTGCCACGCACAGCGGGGGGCACACTTGTGTCTGTTGCACTGAAATCTCGGACGTGGAGCTCGTAGATGGCCATGTCGGTGAACTTTCCTGGCTTAAGGGACGGGCTCTGCTCATCCGCCCAGCCATCAGGCATTAGACTAGGGTGTTCCAAATTGACAATCTATGCAACACAGAGGTCATTGGCTTCAGTGATCCGAGTTAACAACTCGCGAGAAACGAGACACGGATAAAAAAGGGAAGGACAGGGGGGTGACTGCATGCCTGGGTCCGCAGTCCATCTGCTGACAGAGAGCGTGAGTACGGGTCAGTGGTCACGGTCACTTCCACTTGCTGTGTGCATGGGCTGTAGACGGATAGTCTGGAAACACACGAGAAAAAGGGATCAGCCACGCACCATCCCCCCTCAACACCACTTGCGTTCACGCCAGCAAAGTGTTGAGACCACGGGGTTATACAGACCTGAAAGTGTAGTACTTCCACTCCCATGAGGTGGGTCCGGACAGATGCCAGACCCCTTTAAGCTTCTCTGGCTGCATTGCCAACACCTCAGGCTCCCCTCCCTTGGCCTTTTCGTACAGCAGTACTTCGACATTCTGCGCTGTGGGAGCCCACAGCGTGATGTCCACACCATCCCGACCAACACGCGGCCCTAGAGGATCATCATAGTAGAATAGCTCATCCAACAGCCCCGGAATCTGTACCCCCGTGGCTTCGACGGCCTCATCCTCTACTGTGTGACACGAAACGATGATCTGCCCCTTCATCAGGTTCGCTAGCTCATCCTTCGGGAGAAAAGGCACGCGCAAGCAGGTGCAGCCCCTCAGGTGGGGCGCCATATCAATCAGGTCCTCAGGCAGATCTTCCTGAGGCTCCAATTCGATGCACTCCTTTGCCCCGTACACAATCTGGTCCGCCGCTGACATGCCAGCTTCAAGGGAGGCATGCAGCGCAAACTTGTGCTCCACCCCTGCAGCAAGACAGGTGCAGTACAAAATGAACAGTGAAGACGCAGAGATCTCGACCTTCTGTGGAGCGCATGATGCATGAGAGCATCTTAATGGAGTGGATCCACTTAGTGCCCCAGTACAATACCTGTCTCCCTATCAGCAGCTGGCAGCCGCCATGCAATCGTCCTGGCGTTCAGCCAGTGCGCCGCTGACCTAGTAAGATCCCCAAACGGCACCCTCGTAATGTCCGGCTTCCGGGTGTGCAGCTCATCATTACCCGCCACAAGCCACACCTCCGCCAGTGTGCTCCTGCAAAGCGGAACGCACAAAACCTATCAGCTTCATCATCGCCGCACGCCTAGCATTGCAAAGATGCATCATGCTCGTGGTTCGGATGTGAGTCGCTAACATGTCATCATCATACACCACCCTACCGACCTGCCGGTGGCCACCGCCGGTACGTTCACGGCCACCTCCTGGTCCTTGTCCTCGCGGCGATGAATTATTACGTTAACCTCCTCCGAGCCAGGCGTGAGCGGCAGATCATATAGCGCGCCAAAGTTGTCGAACCCTGTGGGCTGCATGGGCGTCTCCCAGCTGACGGAAACCGGGGTGTCGCCCCAGGGGTGAAGCCCCCATCCGGCGTACCGCCCGTCGCGGCGGTAATAGTGCACGCGCAGCGTCTGAGCGCGGATGCCCTGATGGCTGTTACCGTTGCCGTTGCTACTGTTGTGTTGTGACGCAGAGAATGAAGCAGCTGCAGCGCTGGCTGCCTCGTACCCGTCAGGTAAGGCCTCTGTGCCTCCGTCGTCGAGTGCTTCAGCGGAAACGAGCCTACGCAGTCGGTGATCCACGCGTCTCGGGAGGGTGTTCGGGCGGGAGAAAAACGCGTGCTGATAGCACCACCGCCTGGGAACAGGTGCTGAGGCCACCCTTCCAGCGCAAACTGATCCACAACCAGCCATCGCGATAACAAATCTCCGTTGGCGTAGCCTTTGTAGCGACGTATACAATACGGAGACGGGACGGAAGGGTGAGGGTTGGGGTCGCCCGTTTAGGGGTTTGGAAGTAATGTGGAGCGGATGCACGCTTGTGGCCCGAGACAAGCGGCCGCTCTGGGCCGGAGCCTGCCTGGATATGTCCCTAAACTGAGCCGTCATACAGAAAACTGGAGTTTCCTCTCGCTGATATGACTGGACATTCACTCTGTACAAGCGCCTCGCTGATGACACAGCTACCCCCTTTGGAACTGGGCGCAAGGATGAGCAGACAAGCGTGTCGTCAGCGAGTTAGTATCGATGCCGGTGACGATCGAGCACCCGCCCCGGGCCGGTGCTTCGCGCGCGGTTGCTCGGTGCAGTTCCACCAAGGTGTAGTAGTTACGGGCAGCTATTGAAATTTCAAGTCTGCTCGTTCGTATGAAATTGTAATCCTGAGTTTGTGTGTGTGTGTTTTTCGGCGTATTTCATCCTCCACAGAACGTTTCGGTGCTGACGCGCAGTATAAATATATATTTTTCAATTTATCCCAGGGCAGATTTTGCCAATGTGATGATTTTGCTTACAATCTTTAAAGAAGACCACCACGTGCATGGCATGGAGGAAGAGTAGCGCATAATCATAGGGTTGGGTGGGTGGGTCGCGCGAAGCCTAGATTGGCTGAGCGCGAAGGCATAGAATGATGCCTGGCTCTAGGCTAGTTCCGGCGTGTAAGGCTAGGGCTAGTTTGAGATTACCGTTGGGGAAGTTATTTGGTGGTTGGTTACGCCTCAGTGTTAATAAGAGATAGCCGTCATGATTCATAAGGTGTGAAGCGCCGCTACTAACGGTAACACTAACCGCGGGGGGTACCGTCCCGTACACATGGGAGTTGGGTTTGCAAACATGTAGATTTAAATGAATTTGTCGAGTTCCCCTAGCTAGGGCACGTTTGCAGTTAACATGTGGCCATAGGCTTCCACATCCGAGTTTTAGGAAGCGGCCGTGAAGGGACGAGCCAACGAACCGAAGTACCGCAACGTTGTTGGAGATGGGTCATGATTCGGTCGATGTATTTGCCTTTTGTCACGGAGATGTTCTTGGCCAAGCACCCATGTATTTGACAACGGAGAGGGGCGCACCGATGCAGCTAGCGGCTGACGCGACGCCTTTGCGGAGGTTGTGCGGTGTCCACTTGAAGCCGGGGGAGAGGGGGAAGCGCCTACGTACATGGACACCAGCTCGATCCATGTATAGAGTGTTATTGCTGCCGCTTGCCGGTCCGAGGAGCTCTCGAAAGGTGAGAAATCCTAACGCGGGTAGGCATGGGCAAAATAAAATAAGAGCCGCAAAAACGGTGGCGTTGCTCGAGGTACGAATCGAGGAGGTCAACAAACATGGGTCTAGCTGTGATCGGGATGGTCAGTACTTGATTGTCAGCCTCGTCTCGTCTGTGGTCTCCTTTGGACTTGCATTTGAAGAGAGAAGTATAGCTTGATGGGTGATCCATTTGGCAACACAAGTCCAATTCGGCTCTATGGAAGAAGGCGTAGTTAACGCACATGGTAAGGGCGGCGAAGAATTTGGAGATATCGTGTCGTGTAGCATAAGTCCATTTCAAGGTGTGGCAATGTTTGTTGGTGAGGTGTAGAATGTCGACTTGTCGAGCGTAAGTGGGGCGGGTAGGGGGAGCCGGGCGTCCGCCGCGAAGATATGTTACTTGCGGATTGCGAAGCCCCTGCGGGCGTCGGCTAGGAAGCTCGCATGTCGCGATTGGGATATGATGGTGGTCGCAAAAGAACTTGTCAACTACCAAGTAGTCGTGTTGTTGTATGGACTCCAAGGCGACCGTGCCATGGAGGCCTAGCCACGCTGTGTAGCGCACCATTACCGGGGTAATAGTAGTGTGCAGATGGTGAACATTCTCCTCGTGACCAAACGCGAAACAATAGCGTAGATTGGTTTCGCAGTTCGCGTACGTGGCTGGATCGAGGGAGCTGTTGAGGAGGCTGAGAGCTGAGGCGCCGAGATCGTCGGTGCCAAGGAGGGCTTGTAGGGTCGAAATTATGGAGGCCGTCCACGGTGCGCCCACTGTATCAAGGTCGGCGCGGTAGCGAAGTGGGCATGTGCGTCGGGAAGTCACTGGGGATAGAGGTAATAGGGCTCTGCGGAGGTAGTTAATGGTGCGGCGTAGTGATTGGCAAATAGAGTATCTGCGGGTGTGTAGCCACGACGATTTGGCGACCAAGGGCCACGACGATCTAATTGGTTCGTCCGACTCCCTCTCACGTGCCGTGCCGTCCGGGAAAGAAGAGGTCTCGTGTGTCGAAGTAGTGGACTATCTAGACGGCGAGGTTGTGTAGTTGTTGGTACCACTTCTCGTGCGGCAAGTACGGGTTGATCACCGTGGTTGCTGCGCCAGATTGAAGCAGCTTAGCGCCCAGCGCGGGTACTGTTGGCCAAGGGGGTTTAAGTAGGTCTTTTCACGCCGCCAGGTAGTGTCGGGGAGGTGTAGGCAGTCGACGTCCTCGCACTTGGAGTCGCGCCATCTTCCGTTGTAGGGGAGTAGCTGTGTGTTATCCATCGTGGCAAAGCGGTCGACGGTGGGCCCCCGCATACGTTGGAGGGCGGTGAAAACTCGGGGGCTTCATCTCCTAGTCGTCCTTGTCGAGTTCGCGGCTGAGGTGGTCCACCCAAATGTTGGCCGCTGAGTGGATGTAGTAGCGTAGGCACATTCTGATGTTGTTGAGATCGAGTAAAAACTAGAGGCGCCGAAGTTCGGCCATCATAGCGAGTGAGCGGGAAGTGAGCTTGGTTGACGTCGATACGACATCAGTGTTATCCTCTTGGAGGATAACGTTCCATCCTCATATTTCCGGGAAAAAATACTCGATATGGCGAAGAGGACGGCTACTAGCAATTATTTCCATGTGACGTGTTGGAGTCGGTCTTCGCCGTACCAGAAGCCACGGGCTTGATAGTGAGGGTTCTCGTTTGGCACTGCGACCCGTTCATAAGCGCTAGAGTATGCATGTAGGTATGTCGTCTCGATGGGCTTGTAGACGGAACGCCCGTTGTGATGGGTAGAAACTGTGCGCCACCACTAGAGGTCACGGCGTATTTGGTGTGTCAAACGCACATGGCCTCCCCATTCACTGCAAGTAGCGAGGAAGAAGGAAGAAGGAAGAAGCAGTCGGGGGCGATGGTGATGTTGAGAAGTTGGGCCTTGCCGGCGAACTTTGCTAGCTGCCAAACTGACAGCCACCGTGAGTTGGCAGCTGCGCGTCCAAGGAGTGAAGAGGCATGCTTGGCGAGGGTGCGTGTCTTGTCGGGTGGGGCTTGAAATTCACTGTGGTCGAGGTCGATCGTGAGGCCAAGTTGGTCGCTGACTTGGGTGTCGCGTCGGGGGGGTGGACTGTTGATTACTCGTGCTAGCGAGTGTGGCGTTAGCACCTTGGAGTTGGGAGAGGAAGGCTGCGGTTGCCGTCAAAAACTGCTCATTAATAATCCGTTGCTCTAATAATGTGATCGTTGTAGGAATCTACTTTACGGTTCGCCGATAAGCTATTGCCTCGGGCAAATTTGTGGTATCATGGAATATATACCACATACTAGTACCACACACGTGAAATGTTTAATTTAGCCTTCATTTATTACAAACGTCTAAGAAAATTGCGGCGGCGGCGTAAGTGAAAAAACAAAATCTATTGGGAACACCGCCGTTTGAAAACAAGACCTCCCACACAAAGGTAAACCGCGCATTGCGGAGAAGCAACCAGTAGGTCCCACTTTACTGCATGAGCTCACCAAAAGGTTAAGCATTCAAGGTGCGGTGGTTGTTAGCGCATTAATTTGAGCCATGTCCACGCGGGTGACTCCAAACTCGGCCAAGGCGGCGGCAAACAAGTCGCGATGTCGAATCCAACAATTGACCTTCCGCTTATTGCTCGGAATGCAAAGGGCGAGGGAGCACTCGGGGCACTTAGATGTAGTCCAGGCGACCCGGTTTTCATCTTTTTAGCATATCACGAAGAGAGCTTGCTTGGTCTTCCCCGTTTTGCCGATGCCTATATTATGAGGCAAGCTATGGTGAAGTGGGGAGGGGGGCATGTTGGTCACATCGCGTAGTACAAGTTGCGGCGGGCGCCCCGAGCGGTGAGCAATAATTGCCGTATCCGCTAAGCCGTTGTAAATCTGAACCTTGTCCAAGCGGTAAATCTGACTCCTTGGCATGCCATGGGATCGTATTCATGCAGGTGGTGGCGGCAAAGCTTCCAACAGTCGGCGCCGTGAATGCCGAAAGAGGTAGTGTACCAACGGAAGCAACAATCTTGCGTCAACCACAATTCCTGTAATATGAGGTCGTGTTGTATGCTTTGATTGTGATTGTCGACCTTTGGATTCCTCGAAAAATATTGCGACACCAACTCGGGACGAGAGATGTCACGGGTAGTCACATTCGGGTGATCGTCGGCCCAACGTTGTTTTACAGATACATCATCGCGCACGCTACCCGCACCAACAATGCCAACGAAAAACATTACTCGACGCTTGTTGTATTCGTACCCAATTGCTTGCAGGTCCACACCATCAAATGTAGCCGTCAAAATACAACGACTTCCGGCTTATCCTTATAAGATGAGTCTTCAAGGGAGCCTTGGGGAAAAGTGCGTGACTCGTCTTCACGCACCCGACGAAGTGGTGTCCGAGCTTCGACAATTGAACAGCGGCCTACACATTTTCCTAGAACATCAACAAGTAAGTTACTACCTTGAAAGGCGAGCATCATAAAGACGAGTAAAGCATTTGCGAATCGATAAGGGAAATACCTTAATAGATGCGAACCAATTGTCGCCCAAAATTGTGGAGCCATGCGAATTGTGCACGCAATGGTGACGCCAAACTCACGAGCATATTTTTTCCTGGCATAACGTGCTTGCCTTCTTGAATCTCCGTGCATGTCATCACTCCAATTACGGCGTCGACGACCATGTTGAACTCCGTTCCCAAAGGTTTGGGCTTACGCTTGATGAAACTAGTATTCGGGAGGCCTCCGCACTTCGTTACGCGCGGTTGATAGCACCCATACTTTCATCCGTTGTTCCCCACGCACTAAAATGTATCACTTCACTTCTACTTGTATTTAAGTTTGCCACCATTTATTCGAACATCCTCCATTATGGTACCACGGAGGAAGTGTCCGCCTTTGCCCACTTAACTAATTTGCGTATTTGCTCGAAACGCCAGTAGGCCATATACTTTTGGAAACAAGGCGCTTCACGTACGCCGTCGGTTGAGGTATGATCACCCCACAAATCCGTGCCTTTGTGGTTGAACTAACGTGCAGCTAAGATAAGCCCCCAAAAGTGCACCCATTCATAGATAGTTACAAGTCGAATTGTACTACGTCAGTGGAGTGTTGAACATTCAAACGCTCCAAGTCGTCGTCGATGTTGCCAGGATACATGCGAAGCCACAAAGCCAAGAGGTCGACACCGCCATCGCGTTCATGGATTCCCCCACGCAAACCATGTAACTCACCATTAGCTCGAAGTAACATGGCTTCAGTGCGCTTCTCGATAGTTGAGGGAGGGTCATAGTCGGGGGCAGCGACCTTCCACGTAGCAGACGCATCCTTACTTTTCACGACGACGATAGTTTCGAGAGGTTTTACTAGTAAACTCGCGACTAGACAGTTGGCGGGTACCTTTTGCGAAACGCCTAGCGCTTCCTCGTCGTCCGAATCAGTGCTAGGAAATCCCTCTTCAAGAGTAGGATCGACCTTGTGCGAGTCCAAGTAGTGAATATCGTTTAATGGCGGGCCCAAATACGGAAAAACGGGCGAGTTGTCTTGTGCGTGCGATAGCACATTGCGCTCATTGCGTTATTGAGCATTCGCCGACGCTCCGATGAGCCCACTTTCCGAATTCGCCGGGCAGATCACATCCGTAGGAGGGATAAAGGTTGGGCATGATGTGTCTTGCAGGTTCACGGTTGCGGGAAGGATGCGTGAAGAGTCCATTGTGCACTCCGTTGAGCTTTCATGATGTATTGCATGAAGAGGGCGGGCTGCCATCGTGGCCGTCGCGGCGAACAGAGTTGCATCTTTGTGAGCGGTTGCCAAGGTTGGCGCTCGTGTGCTTGAAGGAACGGACGTGACGACAAGGCGAAGCGGGACGAATAAGGCAGCGGTTGGATATGATGGTGTTTGTTGTTTTGCCTTTTGCATTCGAAGATAACAACGACGTCAATTTCTTGGTGCGTGTATTTTGAATTTAGTTTCTAGGCTGTAAAAGTTGCGGTTTGCCCCCACGCCGGAAAATGCCAAGCCCGACCCACACACTGCAAGACTGCCGGCGAAAATCACAAAACATACTCACAAGAACATGTTTTAATATCCCAGCGGATGAAATAGATTAGGAGTGCACACATGGGGAAAAAGAGCTGCGTTGTTAGGTTGTAGCTTTAAACAGTTCGACATATGCGGCGCCATCATCAAACAACACACGCCGCTCGTTAAAACCGACCGACTCCGCGACACGACCAAACTTCAAGGCACGTTGTTGGCGAACCTTCCCAAGCTTTGGGTCTTCTAAAGGCCGGCGGCGAGCCGCTACCCGACAACCAACTCCAAATGTTTCTCGCATGGGTGTCGTCTGCGTGATTGGCGGGAAATCGAAGTCGTACGGCCGGTCATCGCCCTCCCCAATGATATGACCGCAGGGTTAAGCTCTTGGGGTCTCAAAGTACGTCTCTTGACAAGGAGAATGAATGAAATTGAGTATAGTAGGAGCAATTTCCCTCCCATTTCGGGGTCTTTATGTGGTAAATATACCACATTTGTAGTATGTACCACACATTTGCCCAAGGCACTGGAGTGTCGGCTTCCGGAGTGGAAGTCAATTCCTCTTGCTCCATGATGTGAGGTTGTGGCGCTGAACGAGGGGAAGTGTCTCGTGACGCTCGAGTGCGCATGTGGCGATGATGTGAGATGCACATCCTACTCCGCTACTAGAGTCGAGACTGCTATCGGGCGAAGCCCAGATTCACTGAGCGCGAAAGCAAAGAGTGCCATGCTCTAGGTTAGTTCCGACTTAAAAGACTAAGACTAGGTAGAGTTGATCGTTGGGAAAGTTATGTGGTGGTTGGTTGTGCCTCACTGTCGGTACAAATTAGTCGTAGCCCCGGAGGTGTAACACGCCGTTACTAACGGTAACATCAACTGCGGGGATACTGTCCCGTGCACGTTGGAGTTGGATTTGCTAATCTGACTAGTCCCGGACAATGAATAGGGACGCAAGCGAGACAGCATCGGTAGGCATGCATACGCAAGACTGACACTTCTGAAGGGACTTAACACACCGCCAACGCGTTCGTGTCAAAGACGGAGTGGCAAGGAGGGCGAAAAGCGCAGAAAAGGGAGGCGTAGAGCGACCGAGATAGAGGGAGGACGCCACAGTGGTGGAAGGATATCAGTGTTGGGGGGAACTCACGTCACAACCTTGTCGCCATCGAGGGAAGGAGGTCGATGGGCTTTTTTGGCATTTTTCTCTCCGTAGATCTCCAATGTTGATCGTACTTTCTTGTTTCCCGAACTCTCATATTTTATGTTACCTGCGCGATAAAGGCCTTCATCTCGGCGGTGAGTCCTATGGCCGCCTCGATAGCACTCATGGGACTCTTCCTCCGATAAGCAACGTGCATGTGGAATACCGGAAATTAATCACGAATTCAATATACGAAACGCCTTCGTCCGGCAAGACACAGAACACCCCATCAACAGCTCAACGGCGCACTAACAGCATTAACAATTTGCTCGTCTGTGACTTTCTTACCACCACATTTATACATCAAAGTACTTACGTGGTTGGACACCCAAGGAGGCCGGCCGGGGGCTCCGGCTTTGTCTTGTGGCGGCATTAATACAAGGTGACAAAGAATAGGCACTACGTAGGTAACGACGTGGTGGAGAGGGTAACCGGCCCATGATTCGGATTAAGGTGGCGAGGAGTCCTTTCGCGATGTTGCCATTGTCGTTGATTCGTGACGTTGCCGGGGAAAAACCGCCGAATGGGGAGCCGCGTCCACACTTTCCGCCTGGCTCGCCCTCGCACTCCGCATAGTCAACACCGCCGCTCTCTCTTGCTTCAAGTGGACATCGCACAGCCTCCAGAAAGGGGCCGCGTCCGCTGCCAGCTGCATCGGCGCCCCCCTCCCCGTGATCAAATACATGGGTGGCTGGGCCAAAAACAGCTCCGTGACCGAAGGGAAGAACATCGACCCTACCATGACCCCAACACTTGTTGCTTGGCGTTTCTTCGGCTGGCTCGCCCCGTCCCCCCCCGCGACACTAATTTTGGCTATGCAAGCCTTTGGCTTTACGTTACTGGCAAAACGTGCCCTAGGGTAAATGGTCCGATTGATTTAAATATAGAGGTTTGCATATCTAACTCCCATGTGTACGGGACAGTGACACTAGCGGTTACTGTTACCGTTAATAGCGGCGCATCGCATCTGAAGGGCAACCACCTTACCTTGGCAGCAGGGACTGGATCCGGATCCCACGGCTCCGCGAATCCCCGAGACTACTCGGGTTCGGACTCGGTCTCGTGGGTCCGGACCCTAGAATCATAGGTAATCGCGGGATTCGGACCCTAGAATCACAGGTAAGCGCTAGATCCGAACCCTAGGTTCGGTAGGTAATCGCGGGATCCGAACCCTAGAATCACAGGTAATCGTTGGATCCGGTACCAATTATTGTAAGTAATCGTTGGATCCGTTACCAGTTATTGTAAGTAATCGTAGGATCCGGTACCAGTTATTGTAAGTAATCGTTGGATCCGGTATTCATCGTACTTTAATGGATCCGCGGTAATCGCGAGTACCTCATCCTCGCAAAACGATGTGGAATCGTGATACCCAATCAGTACTCACGATTCCGAGTATCTCACGATTCTGTGGTGGCCCGAAGTGACACGCTGTTTTTTTGGGAGGTATTTGGCAATGCAAATCTACTGAGGTGTATGTCTAGGATTGGTTTAAGGCTAGGGATCACCCGGATTTTCTCGATGTTGATGGTAGTGATGGGTCGGCTTCTCGATGTTGATGGGAGTGATAGTTCAATTTTCCGATGTGGAATGGCAGTGATAATGCAAACACCGATCATTGCCATCGCGATATTTATTCTAGTCGATGACCGATGGGGACTCGCACTGACATGGGATATATTGATGGCAACGATGTGCAAAGGCGAATATATTGCCGGCTGATATTCTGGTTACATGAATTATTGCTATCAGCGATAATTATCGACATCGACATTGCCTTCGGCGCCAACTATCTTCATCAACATCAACATGTTCGATGTCGTCATCTTTAACATTGCCATCAATATTATCAATCGTGCGCACAGATATAGCAGCTCCACAAAGTACTACAATCTCCTAGAGGTAGGTGGTACGTATCCCATACAATCTATCCCATACAAAGTGGCAGGCATGACGCAAAAAGGTAGTCAGCGGGGTGTAGTCCTATCATCGGGAGATAATGGAAAAAGTGACAAACGTTAGATCTTTTTGCAAATATGTGATTACAGTTTCGTTTTTTATGAACATTATATTCTTGCCCATGTACCTGAACGATCTTTACAAACATCTTTTTCTGTGCCTATGTGCCTGAATGATCCATATGTTGTCGTTCTAAAACAGTCTGAACAACCAAAAGACTAAGAGAACTTCTAAAGACTTCTAAAAACTAAAAAAAGTCTTCAGCATCTTCAACTTCACTCTTGATCTTCACGAGTCTCCACGCTTCGTGTCACCTGAAGATAAGACATACACAAATTAACAAGCAAAGGTCACAACATGGACGGATATAAGGAATTACGAACTTATTACCTATTAAAACTCGTGGAACACAACATAAGCAACAATGTCATTTTTCACTTAGTTCAAACAACAAAAAGTAGCGCCCACATAAGGATGTCCTTTCAAGAAATTTTAGTGGATACCACCAAGCAGATGAACATGGAGAGACTCCATAGGTTGAGAGAAATGAGGCATGCAAAAGCACTAGCACCGCCCACATAAAGAATGCTGTCCGATACGGAGCAAACATCATATTGAACACAACTTTAAACAACAGATAACCATTTCACCATAACAGCAATACTGCTTAATGCCATAACCCACAGCATCACATAGACTATCCTCAGATTAATCAACAAGATGGGGGGAACAATCGTCTCGATCCAACAGAACAAAAACCGCTGCTCAGCGAACATGAAACAAATAACCATGTCATGAGTCCAATTTGAAAATCAATCCGACAACTGACTACTGAGCTTAATGGATGCCCACCGTTCAAAACTACTAGCGGGTATTAAAGTTGTTGGCACCTAGCTATCGATAGTCACCTGTGGTGCTCGTTACACGGCTACAGTCCAAGTCCAAACTTACGAGTTTACACCTAATAAATAAAAACATTCGCATTTCAGCATGCGCATTTCGGAATGGACGTTGGATTATCAGGTGGGGATATTTCAACGCGTCGACTGGAAACATTTGAATGCACAAGCAGGGGCGGGGGGTAGGGGGGGACGCATGTTGCGGACGTACCTTAGAAGCACTTGCTTCGGGCTCGATCTTTATATTGCTTGACTCCCCGACTAGCTCTTTCTTTCCTGCTCGCAACGCGTACCTGCGCATAACAACAACGTGTTTGAACATTGTACTATATAAATTGATACGTGCAAGCACGAGGAGGGATGGGAGAGCAGCAGACTAGAGCTACCACTTCAAAGTAACGGGAACTTGCAGCGGCGAGAGGAAGTGGCGATAGGCGCAAAACAAACTCCACCGGACCGTTCATTAACGTATATTACTGCATACACGGGTAAACGGGCAGAGTGACAACAGCAAGCTAACGGGGGAGGGGTTCGTGGACACGACAAAACAACACTTGGATAAAGTCGCTACGACGGAGCAGGGTACCTCAGCAGGTCAGCGGCCGGACACAGCGCGATGGGACACAGCGCGATGTGCCGCTGAAGGACGGGGGTACGGGAGTGTGGCGAAACAAAACTTCACATATGCATTTACCTAGGAGCTTCGTCGGGCAACATTAAGGTTGGATGACAAGAAACACTGTCAATAGCCGAAATAATATTATCGTCGTGGAGAGACTTGGACAAGTAATCGCTGCCTGATGGAGAAGCAGTGCGGCGGTACTAGTGGCAGTCAAAGCGCGAACCTTTGCGATGGTCGCGGAAATACGTCCGGCGGAAATTTTGAAGTGTTTGCGGTGTTTGCGGTCGCTATCCATATTAAATACATGCCACGAGCCGAGGAAAAGACGGTGACTGCGTGACTGGAGTGGGTGTAGCCTTTGATCATCCAGTACTTTGAATCAATGTATATTGAATTATTGATCCATGCCTCGACGCTTTTATAATATCAAAGATTTCATGTTGCCTCGTTGGCAGCATGAGCAGACAAAAGTACCGCCAGGTGTGCGGGAATCCGAATCATCAAATAGTGATTAGCTGTCGGACGGTACGATCAACTTGCTGGATGACGATTGACGAGCCGATGAACAGACGCCCATTCGTGACAAGTGTAGTTTCCCAGCCGCACACGCAGTTGTCAATTATAGAAAATGTACGTAAAGCACTAGAGAAGTGGCGCGAAACGCAGCAAAGACGTGCGCCTTTTCAGCAATCACATATACGAGTTAATAAATTAGAATGCACACTTCTGAAAATTCAAATAAACTACACAACACATGTAGTTGAAATTCAACTATAAATGAAAGAAAGTTTTTGGAGAACAATGAATTTAAATATGACATGTTTTAAAAAAATTTTAAGAAGTATTGTATGACGCATTCAAATAAATCAATAACAACGCTTGTAAATGACAATGACGCAATGAAATCTAACAATCAATGACATGAGTCTTGGCTATTTATAGTGGTTTCATTACACGCATAAGAATCCGTACGTATAATTTCAGAATAATTCGGACGGAACAAGCACAACATGAAATAGTAGTACACTACGTGCAATTGAAACTACAGAAGGTTCATGTACAAACCAGTAATGGCAAAAATGATTACAAGAAGCACTATAGGAACAAGTATATTGGTACCGGCAACAGTCATTATTATTGACGTTTAGAACGACACTATCCCATGTGGTATATACGCGCTAAACTACTGAATTTGACTTTCTAGAAATATATATCGGGAATTATCGATATAAATGGCACTCATCGACTATACCTATCATGCAGCCATCAATGGTAAGGCCTCACCCATCACCACACCATCGATAACACAAGCACTCCCATCATCATTCCATCGACTGCTATCGAGTAAATTATTGTCATCCTCGATATTTAAGAACATAAACATTGCCATCCCCGATATTCATCAATAGTCATCGTGTTGCCATCAATGGCACATGTGTCCATATCGATGGCACCATCAGATGGCAATTTTTGCTTGATGACAATAACATCGAAAAATCATCGATGGCTGATCCCTAGCCTTAGATTGGTTCAATAGCCTTGATTGTTGTCATTCCGCAGCCTTGAATCGATTGTAGCCCACCCAAGGGCCAGTTAAACGGTGCTTACGCGCTTGAAATCCACCATAATCTGCCCGTCCACATCCAACTCCTATCATAGTTAGCAACAATGGCGGGGCAAGCGGGAAGTAGTAGACCGTCTAGAACAGGGAAGAGCTTGTCATCGACGGCTATCCAACGTATAGAAGAGGAGCTTGTTGGGAATTCAGATAGGGTGTTAAGGATACCTCAGTCAAAATCTACTGTATGGGATCCAAGCATGAGCAGGCGCATAGAACTAGTAGAGATGTAAAAATTGAATTTGCAGTACAAATTTCCCCCAAAATGCGTAATTTGTATCAATTTGCATGAGTACTTCGAGTACTTGTTGGAATCGCGAACCCAACAAATCCAACGGAACCAAAAATATAGAAGTACTCATGTACTCGGTTCCGGAACCGAAAACACAGGTACTCGCTGGATCCGAACCCTAGAATCACAGGTAATCGCTGGATCCGAACCCTAGAATCACAAGTAATCGCTGGATATGTACCCTAGAATCACAGGTAATCGCGGGGTCCGAACCCTAGAATCACAGGTAATCGCGGGATCCGAACCCTAGAATCACAGGTAATCGCGGGATCCGGATCCCTTTTTTAGAGATACTCACTAGTTGCGGATCCTAAAGAATCAAGTACTCATGGATCCGAACCCAACAAAAAAATGGCGGATCCAGTCCTTGCTTGGCAGTTAGACGCAGCCAACGACCAACGACCTCCCCAACGGTCAGCTCTAGCTAGTCCTCGCCTCATAAGCCGGAACTAGCCACGAGCCTAGCACTCTCTGCTTTCGCGCTCAGCCAATCTAGGCTTCGCGCGAACCCACCCACCCATCCCTATAATCCTGCGCTAATCGTCCCCCAGGCCCAGCCTGTGGGTGTCTTTTGGCCAAATTGTAAGCGAACTGAAATCGTTGGCAAAACGTTCCCTTGGGTAAATGTACAAAAAAAGTAGGATTTGCTTCTCGGCAAAATATCTGCACTTTTGTTTCCCCTCCCACTTTCCCTGTCCGTGCTCATCTAGTTTTTCTTGTAATCAAGATCCCTTGTTGAAATGGCAAAATATCGGCACCTCAGGTGAGCGACGACGACCGACAAACGACACCAACCGGCGGGAAATGTCGTGACGCGGCGCGAGAGGGTGGGACCCTGCTGGCCAGGCAACTGACGCGACAACTGGTGCGCTCCGTGGAAGTAATACTGAGGATTGACAGGAGCGAGGGTGGTCCGTGCTGGTGGTACTGCACTATGCAGTTCACGCGCGCCAAGAAGCACAGCAGTCTGTCGCTCAGCACCGACGGCACGTCCGTCACCCTCCGCGCTACCGCCGTCCCGCGCTACGGGAAAACCGCGCTCGCGGCGGTGCCTTGCCATCCCAAGGACGGCGTCACATACACCTGGAGCGTACGTGTCGACGATAACCAGGTACCAGGGCTCCGTCTCTATCTTTGCATTTCAGCCTGTATGCCAGATCCTTGTGCTCTTCAACCGCTGCTGTGCTGGCGCGCGCCCGCACGCTCGATCTTGCCACGAGTGACCCACAGCCCAATAGCAACTCAGTATTGCACGCACACATAGTTGATACGCACCAATGTATCCCATCCCACTATCTCGCCTTTTATATGTCAGCATGATCACATGGGTATTTAAGCTTCCACTTAACGCTATTGTGCTCGCCAGACGCGGGGTTTTCCCTGTTTAACTCTTTATGTGGACTCTTTTTATTGGGGTTGACTGTGGTGGCTTGGCTTCTGGTGACTTTGGAGCTGCAGGGGGGTGTGGTGGCTGTGGGTGTGGCGCTGCCCAACACCAACCTCGCGCGTGCCATCGGAAAGACGGAGAGCCCCAGGTCCAGCCCCACCTCATGGGCGTACTACTCAAAGGTGGGGCGGGGGCCGTCGAGGGGAGGGCTCACTGGTCTGCATGACTGGCGTGTTTCTCACATTCAGCATCTCGATCATTTTAGCATGCTATCAGGGATAGTAACTGGGGATTTGGTGTGGGGTAGGCACCGCCGGGGAATGCAAAGGGGAAGAGCGCAAAGAGGAGCCGCAACGTTTGGGGAAAATACGGGGGCCCATTTCGAACAGGCGACGTCATCAGCTGCCAGCTGGACACCAACGCTGGTACCCTCCGGTGAGATACCACCCACACTGTTGTCTGTTGACTTCAGACACACCCTTCCGAGCTCTGGTCGATTATTTTGGTCATGGCACAAATGTGGGGCGAGCAAGGGAGCTGATCACGCGTGCTGGCACATTTGCAGTTTCTTCCGGAACTTTGAAGACATGGGAGTCGCCTTTCGGGGGCTGAAAGGCATGACGCTGTACCCTGCGGTGGGCCCTTCCACTGCCTTTCATACCTCCACAGTTGGAACCTGTAGTGCTTCCCTTGCCCTCCCCTTGCCACACTCCCCATTCCTGCTCTCAGCCAGTTTTGAATTCATTCATCCCCTCAGATCTATGCTGATGCACCCTGACTGCGTGTCTGAATACCCACCGCTCTAATGTTAGGTATCACTGCACAAAAATGGACAGCGAGTGTCACTACTTGCAGCCGACTCCCTCGCGGGTGATAATGTACCAAGTATGTCTGTTGCCCGCGTCCGACTCTGCGTCCGGGTGTTAATAATGATTGCGTAGTGGTGTTGGTATGTGATGGTTCCTCGATACTGATGATGGTAATTGTTTGGATATCACCAGAGCGCCTGAAGGGGGCAGTTGAGGGAATTGAGGCTGCTGCTTATCGCACGGTCAGGCAGGGCGAAGCCCTGTGCCAGGAGATCAGGTGCGGTGCCTCTGTAAGAGACGAGGGGGGTGGGTGAGGAGGGGTGTGAGGGGGAGAATGTGGTGCATGAGGCTGGTGTGGGTGTGTGGGTGGAGTTAAGAGGTGGGTGGGGGGAAGGAGACGCCTTCGCGACTGTATGGTGAGGGGCGCAGCGGTGCAGTATTTTTTTCAGTTTTCATGTCGTCTAGGGTGAGGGCGGGGATTTGAAATATGGCGTGGCCAAAAAGGGGCTGAAGGCTACGGTCCGAATGGGGGATGTGCAGGGACAGCTTTGATGCGCTTCGGGAAGAGCTGGCTCGGAAGGAGGAAGCTGCGCTCAAAGAGGTGAGAAACGGCCACACCCAGAACTCTTTCAGAGACAATACCACACACACACACACACACACACACACACACACACACACACACACACACACACACACACAAATAAACACTCCCTAAAATATTCAGCCACTCACATACCCACCCACAGGCACACACAGACACTTGTTCATACATATATTCAAAATTTCCCCTTTGTTCCTCACACTAGTAAACCATAAACATGGTTAAACACACACGCAAGCGCAAGTGAACGCAACCTCCGCGCCCATAGACAACTATCCATACATATGCACTCTCCTGTGCGCGCGTGCCCACACACACACATACACGCGTGCACACGCATTCGAATACAGGCACATGCAAACCCTGCCTACTCTCTAGATCGCTGCCAACGACGCGTATGGCAGTACGTGTGTGTGGTTGTTGGGGTCTGCAGGTGGTGCGCAGGCAGGAGGGTCGATTGCTGCAGCTTTGGCGGCAGTGCGGGGTGTTGAAGGCGCATTCAGAATACAAAGCAAGCGGAAAGGACGTTGAACGGGGACCGTGGCCGCAGGAGTGGGTCGCCAGCGGGCCAGATAGTACTGTAGAGGTGGAAGAAATCGAGGAAGTGGGAGAGGTGCCTGCATCGGGAGCTGCAGTTGAGGATGGCGAAGGGGATGAGTTGGAAGAGGAGGATGCAGGAGAGGGGCAGGACAGCGCAACAGGTGAGGGGAGGAGAGCATGCACCGATGAGTGTTCAGATCCTCCACTTACCATTATTCACAGCGTCATGAAGGATGGGGTTGTGTGGTGGTTTCGGCAGGTGCGGTGGTGAGCCCGCCGGTGCATCTAGCCGCAGTAACGACAGGTGAAGAGCCGCTCGAGTGTGTTGCAAAGTCAGGTGCGGACCCACGCTGGTGTCACATGCTGTGCCTTTGGGGGGGGGGGGGGGGGGGGGGGGGGTTCGGTGGTAGATGAGGGATAGAGTCAGTGGTGAAGGAGTACCGATCAAGTGGACACCTATATGACCTCATGGATGTGGATCGACTGGCAGGGAGGGTGCTGGTGCTGGTGGGGCAGACGGAGCTGGGGAAGCTGCGAGACGCCTCGCGCAAGGCGGAGTCGGCGCTGAAAGCGGCGGAGAAGTTGAAGGCCTCGCTAGCGAAGGTGAAGGCCAGCCGGAAGGCGCTGGAGATGCAGATCAAGAGGCAGAACCCGCTCACCCCGCTGGACCTCATCCTCACCGATGAACTCGTCGTCAGGCATGCAACCCATCCGTGTACGCGTGATTTCGGAATTCACAATAATTGCAGGACGCACCAGCTTTTACACTGCCCATTTTCCCGTGGTCTTCCCTTTCCTGTCAGACAGGTCGTAGTTGCAGTGCTCAGGCTTTCGGCTGATGTGTCTTACCCCCGTGTCTTCGCACCTTAGTACCTGGGTTATACGGGAAGGGAAGAGTTAATTGCGTTTTGCGGGGAGGGCTTGGCTGTGAATTTAAACTCGTGGTTGGCCCTGGCGTCAGATTTTCAAGCACGTGAGAGGCGATGTAGCTATGTCACTCTGTGGGTGGGTGGGTGTTAGTGCATGTGTTTGTGTGCGTGCGTGTTTGTTAATTTAAGTGTGTTTGTGCGTGCACGTGTGCGTCCATGTATGTGAGTGTGTGTGTGTGTGTGTGTGTGAGTGTGCATGTGTGTGGAGTTGTGGCAGGTTCCATTGTGTTTCGTGGTCGTACCGCCTCGAATGGTGGCAATGCCGACGACCCTTCACACCGTCAGTTCCTGACGCGGTGTCGCTGCTGTTCGCTTTGCAGGCAAATGTGCAAACAGTGTTCTGACACCACCCTTGCGCGGTCTAATGCTCTGCCAACTCCCCCCCCGGCCTCCTTTGCGCCCTCCCATCTCGACCGTCTCAACATTTTCGCCGCGCAGCCGACGCAGCAATGCCCCGCGCCTCTGGGTAAGCTGACGCTGCCCGAGCCGAGCGATGGTATCCGCCGCCTCTTGGGGAACTTCTCGGGGTACAAGCTCTGGCTGGTCGAGGTCTGCGCCCGTGTCGTGCTGTGATCCCATGCTGACGGTACTTGAACTCGTTTTAGTTACTTCTAATAGTAAGTTGTTAGTTTCTTCGCGCGTGCCTGGGTGAAATCGAGATTGTTGTTTAGTTGTGTTATATGTCGCCCATTATTGCAAATGTCCCTCGAATCTCGATACCTACTTCCTGTCCACGTGCCATGAATTGGAAGAGTAATTATTATTCTTTCGAGTAAGGCAGTGGCGCATTTCATACGCTGGCGTTAATGCAATGTCGTCTTGGTTGGGCTTCAATGTGTTCCTTAGTAATTCGGCATCCCGCGATAATGACGTTTTCCGAAACCTTGGCGGTCCTTTCCCGGCAACTCGCGATGATCTCGCAGAGCACTCGCAATCGACCCGAACACGGCCGTTGCGTTTTGCATAAAATATGTCGCGTCGTTCTAATTCGTCAATCGACTCAAGCAGTGGTGTGTGGATTATTTAGGAGCAACCACGGTCCGGAAGAGAACGTGATGCTACTCCCGCCTCCCTGCTTCGCGACCAAGTCCCCGAGATCTCGACCTATGATTTCCCGTCGCCGGACTAGTAATTCTCAGAGCAATCGTTATGATCATGAATACCGCATCAGTGGTCTTTCACGTGAAGTGCTCCGTGTCGCTTACTCGCTTTCATTCGGGAGTTTATTTAAATAGTCTATCTTACACTCTTTGCTGATTGCGTGTATGGGCTGGTGGGTGGGGGGGTGTGCTACATTGGGATGATATACATGGCGGTGTTCCGTCCCAGTGCAAGTTTCCCCGAAATCCTGGGTTGATTTTTCCGTCGACGTACCACAAATTCGCAAACCAATCGTTATCAATCCGAACAGTGACGCTTAGCGGGACGCACGCCGCGTCTCTAATTCATTATTATAATATACTAATAGAAGCTTTGATTTGCAACAAGTTGTTTTCCCCAATTATACATCATAGTACACGATAGTCTGTCTGTTTTAAGCTGTTGCCACTAAACAGCCGCATCATAGTATCCGTCATGTGTCATACTACCACAACCCCCACTCACCCTCTGCCTCGCGAGCCTGTGCTGTCTTATGAATTTCATTATCCAATCCTTTTTCGTTCTGTCTATTTCATTGGCAGTGGGTGTAAAGTGAGAGGACCGCTGAGCTCTATTTCTCCGGGGTGTCATTCGTAGTGTTGACCTGGTTACAAAGACCGCCCCTTTAATCTTTCCCTCCTTCCCCCGTCTGCGCTCCGCTGTAGGCCAACCTTATCAGCTGGGTGGAGCAACGCTCGCCGGCCTGTGCGGCGGCATGCGTCGCGGGTGCCTTCAATGCAGTCAAGCCACCCGACTGCCCCGCTCGCCTACTACAACAACACGATGTGATGGAGGTACGCGCAGTCGGCAGTGTGCACCAGTGCGTGCCGCACACCCGGTTAAACCGTGGTCGTGACCCTTGCCTGACCGTTGATGTTGTGATGATGGGGCACGCAGTATTACCAGGCGCACTGGCGCGCGGAGGTGGCCTCAGCGCACAGGCTGCTGGAGAACTTCTTTGGGACAGGCGTCGACCTGGGGCCGCTGGAGGATGCGCTGACGGCGTGCGGGCTGGCGAGCGGAGGCAAGGCCCCGGAGTCGCGCGTGCTGGAGGTACTCCGCACCCTCTCGACGCGCGCGGCGGAGTGCGGCGCGTCCTCGGTCGCGGCGGCGAACGGGGGTGCGGGGGGTCGCGGGCTGAGGAGGGCGGGGTCGAGGGGGGCGTGTGAGCGGAGCCAGGTGCGAGGAGGTGAAGGGGAACGGGAAGGGGCAGAGGAGGAGGGGGACGCGGAGGTAAAGGAGCTTGGAATGGGTGACCTCCCTCGCCACATCAAGCCTCATCACCCCTTTTTTTTCCAAAACCGTTTGTGCATGTGGTGGCGCACAGCTGAGGCTTGCCTTGTGCAGATGAGGAGGAGGAGGAGGACGAGGGGGGAGAGGAGGGCGAGAGTGGGGTGCTTCAGGTGGCTGACCTGCAACCCAGCATTCAGCACCGGCCGCTGTGGGATACACTCGCGGCGAAGCTGGAGAAGGCGCCCAAGCGGGTACGCACAATGTTTCCTTCCTCCCCACACATGAATGCTTACAATACAAACCCTATGTGATGGTTGCTGTGGCGATGCCGTCTGTACAGCTGGCAAGCCTTGCGCACGGGTGGTGCTCCAAGGCGGGCGCACTTCACAAACTGACAAAGGAGAAGCCGTCGACGGGGCCGGTGGGCACTGACCGCCTCATCGCCGCCATCCGCGTGCGTCTATCCCACTTCGTTCGTCCATTGCGTGCCGTGTTCTTGCCTTGCTGCTATGAGGTGGTGCAGCTGTTTCTTTGGCGAGTATGTGAGTCTGAAAGAGAGAGAGAGAGAGAGAGAGAGAGAGTGTGTGTGTGTGTGTGTGTGTGTGTGTGTGTGTGTGTGTGTGTGTGTGTGTGTGCGTGTGTGCTGGGTGAGGGCGGGGTAGTGGGAAGTGAGAGGTAGGGACGGTGCTTGTGGTGCAGGCAACATTCGAGAAGGAACATGTGGACGCACAGGTGTGGCGGTTGGCAGGCGGGGCGGGGAAGAAGCGCCATCAGGTGGTGATGGCCGCCCACCGACTGCCCTTTCCTGCCACTGCTCTCAATATTGATGAACTCCAGCAGATCAGCCGACGAGGTCACCCGTCGTTCGTGCGTGTGCCAAGGGAGGAATTGCTTACCCGAATAAATACGTTTCATTGCATAATCAAGTTGTTGTAAAATGATAACGACACTCAATGTTGATAGATGCTCCCATTTTTATGAAGACTAGCTGGATATACCATTACCCGTGACTTAGAAAAGTAAGAAGCTGTCTCTTCAGCAACAGCATTGGTTTGTTATAAGGATTTGTAGTTCTGAATAATTTGCCATTGACGCTGCCCCCGTGAAGATTCAAATTTCGGAGAACGACCAGCCCGAGGCGGTGGCGCGGCAGTGGGAGGAGCTACTGACAACGCTGACCAAGGAGGCATGCTGTATCGTATACCACCTGGAGAACCACTACTGCCTACTGTATGGCGCGAGGGAGTGGAGCGTGGACGTGGGGTATTCAGGTCAGCCACTACAACAAGCAATAAGCACAATTGATTATAAAAGATAGCCACTGCTATCAACCAATTCTACTACTAAAAGGTGAGAAATATTTACAGATTGTGTGTGTGTGTGTGTGTGTGTGTGTGTGTGTGTGTGTGTGTGTGTGTGTGTGTCTTCATTCAGGCACGCGCACTGTGCGTCAGATTCTGGTATCTAAGCCCGGGCAACGTCCTTGCTCATGGATCGACTTTGAGGCCGCACGGAACACGATGCTCCGATGGGCGGGCTACTGCATGGTGGGGGTGCAGGCTCTGGGCTGGAACCCACCTGAACAGCTCGAGGAAGCAGGTTTAGGAGCGGCTGGGCAGGTGGCTTGCTCTGGTTAAACTGGCCCCTGAGCAATAGTGCTGGCTGCCACTGCGTAGTGGTTGGGCGTGGGGGCAGTGTGTTCCTTCCCACGGAATGTAAAATGTGGCGCTGCATGACGTCGTTTGAAATAAGACATCCATCTTAATTGATTTCCATATTGAGTTGGATAAGAGTTGTCAGCGCGGAAAATTGACATAAGTATAATAGGCTGGTTGAGTAACTGTGCCAGCATGCGACCGCAAAATATGGGAAGGGGCCGTTGGTTGGCTGACAAGGACTTGGAAGAATATATTTAAGAGAAATTATTTGTCCTAATTGTATAGAAGCTGGGTTGCTCAGAGTCCAGCGGAGACGAGGCCGTGCAGGGTGATGAGACCCTGTAGGCCGCCTTCGGTGTCGATCACTGGAAGGAAGGTCACTTTCCTGTCCTTCTTCTCCATCATTTGCATCGCTTCGACCGCCTTCTCGGCTGAGTCGACTGTCAGCGGCGTGCGCGTCATAACGTCGCCCACCTTCGTCTCGAGGATCACGGACCCGCGCGCCTGTAGGGTACGACGGAGGTCGCCGTCCGTAAATGTTCCCAGCAGCTTCTTGTTCTCGTCGGCAACGAGAACGCAGCCGCAGCCCTTGCCGGACAGCTCCACCAGAGTCTCGACGACCTTCATATCTGGAGAAACCACAGGTAGCTTGTCGCCGGAGATCATAACGTCAGTCACGGACAGCATGAGTCGCTTTCCGATACGACCCGCGGGGTGGTTCATCGCGTACTCGTCCTTCGACAGGTTCCGAGAGAGCATCAGAGAAATTGCGACAGTGTCGCCAAAGAGCATCTGGATAGCGGTCGATGTCACGGGGGCGAGGTCGAAGGGGCACAACTCGCGCTCCAGGGGGAGGTGGACGGCCATATCGCATGCCGCCTCGAGCTTGTTTCCTTTGACGGAGGTGACCGAAACGAGCTGAGCGCCCTTGGCGCGGGCATATGGCACAAGACGCAGCAGCTCCTCGGTCCCACCCGACTTGGAGAACATCACGAGCAGGTCAGAAGGGCCCAGAATTCCGATATCTCCGTGCAGAGCGTCGGTGGGACTGAGGTAAATAGCTTTGGTGCCGGTCGATACGAGCGTCTGGGTGATTTTCTGTGCGATGAAGCCAGATTTCCCGACGCCGGTGAAGCAGATGACACCCTCACAGTCGAGACAGGCTTCAGTGAACTTTTGAAGCGGCTCGTACTCCAAGTTGTCGAAAAAGTAATTCATGAAGCGGTGCTGCTCGCCGAACAGCTGCTTGAGTCGACTCTGCGTGCATTGCTGGTAGTCGAAGCATGAGCCACTGGAGGCGTTAGACAAGCCGCGTTGCATGCTTGGCGCAGCGGCCTCGCGCTTAAGCGATGTCAATGGGCCGCGGATTACTGCGTCGGCCGGCATGTCGGCGAAAGGAGAGGGGGCCGGCGCGGACATTGTTTCAGACGGCCTGACGGAGGGACCAGTAGCTTGGAAGGAATCGCTAGCTTATGATATACACAGCGTAATACAAGTCTGGCGTGTGGTGTCGGGGCGCAATTTAGAGCAGGTTGTGCAAACTCGGACAAGATTAATGGGATGTGTGGTCGGTCATGCTGGACGGCGTCTTTTTATATATATTTTTTCTTCCTGATTTCGTCCTAAACGACTGACGCGCGTACCGGGCGCGTACGGGTACCTTCACCGGTCGTTGTTAGGATTAGTATATTATGATGTACTAGCTGACCGGTTACACTACGCGCGCAGCCGGCGACGGATCGATCGGCGCGGCGCGGCTTGGTTCGAGTTGGTGGCGCCGATAAAAATACGACATAGACAACACTTTTCCACAAAAATATGTGTTAGTTAGGTGCCGAGTAGTTGGCATTGTGGAGCAAACAGTAGTAAGATTACAAGCAGATGAAATGCTGTTCCGGCGAGGTCAGGAAACGAAGCGATATATTTGCCTTTTATCCCATGATGAGTTCAATTGTGCTGACACGCCGCAAGTCATGCGTTTTACTTCCTTGGGTAACAAACTTTTTACAATAAAAAAGCAGTGAGAGCCACCAAGCAAAAAGGAGCAAGGAGAAAAAACCCCACTGACCTAAGCCCGAGGATCAGGAAGGCATGCCACAACATCAACATTGCCCTCATACAAAGCGTCGCGAAGATAGGAGCCCAAAGTACAGAACGACGTTGCATGAATTCTCGCCGCACATCCCCCACTTGTGTGTCAAGCGTTTATTCATTTTGTTGATACACCAGTCATATCTTGCCAAGATGGCCACAAATTAAAGTCACAAGGGTGTGTGGGCTGAGTGACAGATAGAAGATAGATATGTACATGTGCAAGGTGCGTGAGAGGCGAGGGCTAGCTTACATTCGGTTGTAGTATGATGTTTACGTGCATATACATACGTCCCCGCCCGACATAAATATCAAGCGCCGACGACTCTGGTACTCTACACACATCATTGACTCCGAAGACGACGACCGAGCGTTCGTCTCTTCTTCGTCGATGTTGTAAACAACCGCCATCTTATATTCCAAAATTCGGAAAAGTGCACACTAAGGACACCTCCATGCGTAGCTCGAAATGCACTTGTCCCGTGACGCATGGACAGTTATTGGCAAATGGATATGCACATAGTATTTTGAGGCAACTACATCAATTCGCACTCGCCCACTTATTGCGGGTAGGGATCACCTAGATATTGTAATTCGATATCAGAATTTGTTCATAACTATACTATCTAACGGGACCAAATGTTGTCTCTCGGCCCCTATGTCACGCAAGATTCAAGAGGAGTTTTGCGCTAAGGGTAAGGTTGGGCAGTCTTCGACCATGTACACATGGGGACACGATCTACCCCAATTGCGTGCCGGTGTTCCTCGGAGGATGTATACTTGTAACCAATCCATAGTTAGTGACGCCCCCCCCCCCCCCCCCCCCCCCGCCGCCTAAGCACTAACAACACAGTATAACCAATATCAATATACAATTTAGAATTTGGTTTTTTGCGGACAAGTATGAAAAAGAATGTGCCGCTAATATCAACGATGCACGGCCTGCTCCAACCGCCGCGTGGACGCTGATTAGCCAAGCTTATCACTTAGCACTCGCCGAGTCGTGCCTACATGACCTCTATTGTTGTGCAGGTCCGGTTGTGCCGGAGCCGGGGGGGGGGGGGGGGGGGGGGGGGGGAGGAGGTCGTCCACGGCCCCGTCTCGATCCGCACACATCCCCGCCCGAGGCAACCATCGCACCTCGCCTCCTAGCGTAGGCTTCCCTTTCCCCTCCGGGGGCTGGGATGGAAAGGATGTCCATAGCTTCAAACGGTGTGTGGCTGGCGCTTATGCCGCCGCGCCAGGTTTTTTCATGTGCCCGTTCCGTCTTCGTTTGCTTTCCAGCACATGGCTGATCGCGATGAGTCCGCCCACACCCTCTCCCGGTGGTTAACGTTCCTCGGGGGGTGCTTGTATGGATAGTGTGCCGTCGCAATAACCATGCGCACATTGCTTGAGGAATCATGTCGATAACTGGGTACCGACTAAGGGAGAGGTTGATCGAACACATTATTCGAATCGCCATTCCTCACAACATGTTGGTTGTGGAGATATCAATTAACAAAACCCCTTCGCATAGGGTTTTTCCCCGGTGGTGGGCGATCTTGAGGACCTATTAGCACTAGCATTCCGTTGCCTTTAGTGCTTTGGTACAAGGTAGCGATTTGTCATCCTAGTACTTAGTGTTAGTACTTTCTATTAGCGGTACTCTATTCTCTGTTAGTGGCGGTCGGTCGGCCCTGCCGGTGCCTTCGCCGGCCGCCATCTCTCTCCTTCTCATTTCCCTAGTCACCACAGCCGGCCCCCTTGTGGGGCCGGCACGACCTACGTGTAACTATCCGTTCCCGATTTCGACAGGCTATGGGCCCTCTACCAAGTTACATTAGAGAAGAGCGTGTGTAAAGCGCTCGGCGCCACGCTAGTAATTTATCGTCCAACCGAGTCCATGCTTCGCCTTCGAGGTGGTTGTCCGCGACTGTCCTACCATCTCCCACGTAAAAAGGAGAAGAGCGTGTGTAAAGCGCCCGGCGGCACGCTAGCCCCACCCGGCTTTCTGTCTCACCAAGCCTTCAGCCTACCGATGCTCTCGACCGGATTTGGTTGTTTAAAACCGACCCGCGAAAATTCGGCCCGTGCGTGCTTTAATTAGTGTTGTTATTGTTTTTTCTCGAGGCAACGCCGCAACGCTCACCTAACTTAGCGAGGAGCTTAACTTTCTCACGGCGAGAGGGGGGAGTCAACACGAGCAGCGCCCGTCTATGCTTTTGCGTGCTAGCACGCTTCTAACAACCTTGTTCGCTTGCTTCTTCCTCGCATGTCGCTCTCATGCGTTGGCGAATTCGCCCGTGGACAGTTTTCCATACTAGTACATTACGCATTATATTTGGAACCGCTTCATATCGGCAACTCGCCGATAGCGGCACGCTCCTGTGAGCACATGTCGCTACACCTACCCGGCCTGAGACACACACTACAAGCACTGCACCTTTGACTAAGATGGCACCTTCCTCGACGCAAGCTAGGACGACGTCAAGACCTCAGCTACCTTGAGGGGGGGTGTTAGCACTAGCATCCCATTGCCTAGTGCTTATGTACAAAGTAGCTATTTGTCATCCTAGTACTTAGTGTTATGCTATTATTAGCGATACTCTATTCCCTACTAGTGGCGGTCGGCCGGCCCTGCCGGTGCCTTCGCCGGCCGCCTCTCTCCTTCTCACTTCTCTAGTCACCACACCCGGTCCCCTTGTAGGGCCGGCACGACCTACGTGTAGCTATCCGTTCCCGATTCCGACAGGATCGCCACTGCTAGATCGTGCCACTCCTCCAGCTGCGACCCTCTTCCGGCATGCTTATTCGCGCCGTGTCTCACCCTCATGGGAGGCTCGACATCCAAATGGTGGGTCGGCGTCTAGCGAGCGCCCCTTTCGCGCTGCTTCCCGGGTGTCCGCCGCCACCTCCAACGCCTACCTTTTGCCGTAGCTCTACCCGTACCCCCCTCTCCGCCGAATAAGTCTTGTGATACAAGTCCCGCTCCATGAGCACGAGAAAATTCATGTGATATTCAGTCGTGAAAAAAATATCGGGCTGTCCGTGCCGGAGATATTGGCGCTTGTAGCGTACACATATTATTGTCAAAAGCTCTCCTTACATGACTTTCTCGATAGCTTTTGATCCCGCGGATCGCGGCTGTCGGTTCACCCCGCCTTGCCCCCTACCGTGCCAAGCCCGGCACGGGAATAGGGTTACTAGTGCCCATCACCGTGAGGAGGTGGGGGTGAGTGCCGAAGTACATGCGAGCGCACCCCCTCCAAGGCCCCCGCCGCTGCGCCGCCGGCGGGCGCCTAGATATTGTACATTATGGTTGTTTTCCTCTCTAGATAAACTGCTAACACAAATCAGTGCGTGTGTTGCACATGGCGGTGCAAATGGAGAGAGATTGAGGATCTTTGACTGTTTAGAGATAACAATGTATTGTAATTGAAAGGGGAAAATGATATGGTGTCTGTCACCTCCTTCCGCTTCACTAGGCTTAAGTACGTATAGCCTAGCTAGCTCCCGCCCAGTCTCGCATGCTCTTCGTGCCTTGTCCCAGGGCTCTCGCAACGGTCTCGGCAGACTAGTGACGTAGCGTGTCTGCCCCGGGAAACTGCGCTAGACAAAGTCGTTGTGTAGTATGCTTAGATTAGTTGCGCGTATTGTACGTGCCAGGAGGTAATGTTAGTATATTATTGTACAATGGCCTCGAGCCATTGTAATCGCGGTACGTCCTTCCGATGCAAATTACGGATGTGATTAGTAGCGAGAACACGTGCAAGGTCATGTAATGTATTGTTACATGAAAATACTCGTCACACTCGTACCCTGCCCCGCTTGGCATATCAATGAGGCCAACCGAGAGGCTGACCTCGCGGTGATTTGAAGCTATTGTCTTGAAGCTTGTTATTGGGAACCAGGAATACGTGCGTTGGTACGCGTGCGTGTCGACGTACGCCTAGATTTGGGCAAATGGGTACCATTGGGGCGTCTCCATAAATTGATTGAACGCCTTCGTACGGTGCACTTTGTTCAATTAGTGCCACACAAGTGGAATATTGTCATAAATGAAGTGCGTCATGAACGACAATTGTTTCCCTCGTCGGCCATCGAGTGGCTTGATGCATACGGCAGATTTGTGGGAGACGTCGAACCAATCGTCGTCCTCTTCATGTGTCGTCACAGAAACAACAAGGCGATGGGCTGTAATATAAAACGGTCTTAGATTGTACACGTAAAACACCGGATAAAAGCGTAGTGTAGATGGTAGTTCCAATTTGTAACATTGTTTACCGATATGTTCCTCAACTTAAAAAGTCCAAGTTGTCGATAACGTAGCTTCATATTAGGCTGTCCTCTCAGAAAGAGACGCATAGTGACCATTACAACCTTGTCTCTTCGAACGAAGTGTGGGGCTGTCGACGGCTCAGAACGTGACCGTATATCATCATAATGTAGTTGTAACATCAGTCGTACCAAAGCGTGTACTTAATGTAAATGTTGTTATCGCTCCGTTACGTCTTGCGAAACTGTAATTGAAGGTCGCATGTTGAACGTCAGGTGTGGAGGATTCGTATGAGGGGAGCCAAGATTCGCCTCGATAAGTGTGTGCCCAATCCCGAGTGCACGAGTAGCGGTGTACGGAAACTCAACCACATGCAACATGGCTGTCCGGTATGATCCGTCGTAGCATCAGAATTAACGTTGTAACGTACATGTGCCGTACGTGACCGCTAACCTTTGCACGCGAGCTAGCGGGAGGTCGAACAAGATGTACTCTCTCTCTCTCTCTCAAACTATTATGCAGCCTATTGGTTCTAACGTCCTTCCGGCTACGACTGCGCTCGACGGTTTAACCCTGACGCCTACTATTATTGATATTGTTAAAGCTCCTTAACGGAGGTACGAGATGGTACATTTTGGTTTTGTTGCTCAATGGCAAGCATTTCGGACGTCATTAATCTTTCGTCATATTTACCTTCACCGAGACACTTATCTACCAAGGGAGTTACTCTGCGTGCCTTATTCTACAACATTGGAGTCTAGTCCGGCGTGGATGGAAATCTGAAGGTACGTCAATAAGTTGTGCGGAGAAACGCCGACGGATTTACGTATGCGAGTTCTAGACCCAGTTACCAACTTTGTTGGGCCCAACGTCACTTTAACGGAGACGCACCGGAAAGCAACAATCCAATCGCCTCTACAGTCTGGTCGACATGCTAGACAACTTGAATATAGGCTCGAAGCACAGCCACCGCGTTTTTCTATGATGGGCATCAATCACGACTCGTGTAACGTCATCATTTAGTCTAATGCTCAATTCTCTAGACCCTTGAAGAGCCTCTGGCTCAATCGCAAGACGCAAGGCTCGTTACTTGACACTTTCGGTACCCTTATTGTAATAAATAGCAGCACGTCCGAGCTTCCGAACATCCGAGACGCGCCGCGATTAACTCATTTATCGACATGTGATAAGGTTCGACGAGCTACGCGGAGTACACCGAGCAGCTCAACGACTTTCTCCGGAGGTATCAACATCTCTTACGGCTGATTTTCAGCATTTTCGACTCATCGGTGGATTGGCTTATTTTCATCTTCGTACTCAAGCAAAGTCCCATCGTTCACAACAAAAGGATTGCATCACGCCGCTCGTTGACATGTGAAAGTTTTTGAATGACATCGTTACGGATTCGCCTCATCCGGGTCGAGCAAGGAGTGCACCTACCCCAACTGACAACCCATGACGCACCAAGTTTACCAAGAAGCGTCCATTTGACTCTAGTGACATTGATGCGGCAAGGAAACTTCGTGGCGAGGGAGTTAGTTGAGGTCGTGGTCGGAGCAATCGATGCGGGAGTCAAATGACTTCTCAGAACTCTTGCCGAATAGACTTCAGCACCATCGTTGGAGCTCTTACACCCAAGGAGCTTCAACATCATAAAGAGAAAGCACTCTTTTTCTAATGCAACAAAAAGGGTTGTCGTGTCCTCAAATTCCATGACATGAAGTGCAAGGGCCAAGCGGCATGACCACACTATGAACAAGTAGAAATGATTGTGCCAAGGCAGATCATCGGAGTAGCTCGAGCAGATTGCTACATGTGACGAGAACAATCCCGCAACGCTATATTGCATGACATTGTACATGTATCGTTACAAATTCCAATTCGTGTTTTCTATGGGTAGGACGTACATAGTGGGTACGTCGCTACTACAATTCAGAGAGGATTTTGATGCGTACTGTATTATCAATACCTCCCGGTACGTAAAGGCACGCACAATAAATCGAACCATCTAGACGACGCGCTGGACAAGGTTCCCAACGCTAAAAGAATTTCCTAATGCTGGACGAGCCGCGTCTCTAGTTTGTTGGCCACGGTTGGAGATCCCCATCACCTAACACGTAGACCAAACGAGAGCAGGTACAAGCTAGCTAAGCGATACCTATTTACGCCTAGTGCAGTAGAGGGAGGTGACAAAACCTCTTTGACAATTACTTTATACAATTACATCGTATTGTTAAACATAAAATAGTCAAATATTTGCGCATCTCTCCCTCCATCTGCACTTCCAGCCGAAGAGACAGCATGAGCAATCAAAATAGAACGCATTTGTGTTTGCACTAAGCTCACACAAGGCCAACTGCCACACTGCATATATTTGCCATCATATGACAATGTTAGCGACTAAGGCACAAGGTTCAACCGAGAATGCTCCGTGCACTACACTTATGACACTTGCGAAGCGAGTAGCATGACGTCGTCAACATAGCTATCATAGAGACACTTGTGACAACCAACCGTTCGATGGATTGGAAACAAGTTTACTTACTCTTTGACTCTTTGTATGCACCTACCCCCTCGCTCCCGGGTCGCCGCCGCCGCCGCGCTGCGGGCGGACCCCACCTTGTCTTCACTCGTGTTCCCCACTCTTTTAGTCTTCAGTTTTCCTTTGCCCCCACGCAACACCCCTACAATTGACACACACTTTACCATACCCTCACATGGGGGAGTAAAGCCCGAAGACGACCCTTAGACAACAACCAACGCAAACATGGCCATTGTTGTAAATCGCTTCCATTTTCATTACCCTTTGCCGTGTTTACCAAGTCTTTTGTAATTCAGCGCATCTATTTTCTATCTGTCTTCTCGGAGTGAAGCATTTAGCCCATGTGCCACCATTGCTACTGAGCTACTGCTTATTAACCTATAGTATATCAAAAAGTACTCGTACTCGGATGCTATGTTTTCGTTCATGCTCATCATCATGTGTGCTGGTTGTAATCCTTATCTGCTGTCGTCAACGGCGCGCGCGGACATCAATAAGGTGAGGGCCATTTGCAGGGCACGTCGCCTCCATTTTTTTGTGGAGGCAAGGTATAATGTACAGTATATATCTTAATACAGAGGTACATGTATTATAGCGAAAGTACTGTCCCGTTTAACCGATTTTAGGAGATAATTTTTCCATGTACATGTACGTCTGATCAAATTATATCCGACAATCAGAAAATTATTGACCACCAAAACGCGTTATAGTATTTTTCTCGATGATGTCACGCTACTGATGATCTCCTTAAGTACTACTGCGCGAGGTCGAAGAATAACCCGCCGCCAGCATCAGCGGGACGCGGAATATATGCGCTTAAGTACACAGCGACCCCGCGCCACACTCTTCCTGGCTCTATATACGGCAGCTATAATAAAGAATAATAAAGTCAGTCCTTTCGCATCACATCACCATATACCACAATTTAACCACCGACCGGGACCGACGCAATAACGACGACTCATCCCTCAACCACGACCGACGCGACTCGCATAGACTTCATCCTGCCTCAGCAGCAGCAACGCAAGTAGCACCATCATCTGCAACCATGCCTGCACCGCTTCCCAGGGCTCCTACCTCTACGCTGACCGCGGCAGAGCTGCTGTCGCACTCGGCTGCTGTCGGCGAGTTGGCCCCCACCAAATGCGTTCTCACACGCCGCGGCAGCCGCGGCTTGTCCAACTGCTCCGAGGACGGCTCCCCTTTCCCTGTCGACTACAGCAAGATCGACCTCGCCTCCATTCAGAAGCTCTTCGCTGACCAGCGTGCCAGTGTGGATCATTTTTGGGACACGCTCGATCATGCCCAGGTGCAACACTTTGCACAAGAGTGCGTAGACTGTCGCGGCGTCATCTGCTTCACCGGTGTCGGTAAGTCGGGCTTCATAGCGCATAAAATCAGTCAAACACTCGTCGCCACCGGCACTAAGGCCGTCTTCCTGAGCCCCACCGATGCGCTTCATGGCGACATCGGTATCCTTTCCGAAGAGGATCTTCTCGTCCTTATGTTTAAGGAGGGAGACGGCGACGAGCTGCTGAAGTTGGTGCCTTACGCCAAGGTGAAACTGCCTTGTCCGTTTGTCGTTTCCCATTTTTCCGACATCAACGCCCACCTCTCGCTTGTTGAATAGCTACAGGGTCCCACCCCTTTGAAGCCCCAAAGCCCTGAATACCTTTCATAAAATTCAGCTCTATAGCAGAAACGCTGTGTCCGGTGTGTGCATGAATATATGTCGACATAGCGCTGCACCTTTCCCGTCAACAGTCGATATCTCGGTTGACATGATAATGTCGAATAAGCCGCATTGCCCTAACTAAATGGCTTTCATACGAGTTTAACAAGGCTATGGTATGGTTTATGGAATGGGTGGCTGTATTTACTTCTGAGGGTGAAATTGAACGTGCAGAGTGAGTAGTGGCGGTGTGGCACCGGGGGTGTTTTCTTACGTATTTCCGACATGTCACCCGACGGACGACTGACGTCTTTTGTGTCCTTATAGGCGAAGGGTGCCAAACTGGCTAGCGTGAGCACGGACCAGAGCAGCCCACTGATCCAATATTGCGACATCAACGTCGCCCTGCCGCTCAAGCGCGAGCTGTGCCCTTACAACCAGGAGCCCGTGACCTCTACCAGCCTTCAGATCCTTTTCGGCGACACGGTCGCTATCGCGCTAATGCAGGCGCGCCACTTTTCTAAGGACGAGTACGCGATGAACCACCCGGCGTGCAGCCTGGGTAAACAGCTCATGCTGCATGTGAAAGATATCATGGCAACGGGGAAGGATTTGCCCAAGGTGAAGCCTACGGACCGCGTGGTGGATGTCCTGCTGGAGCTTTCTGGCAAAGCGCTTGGCTGTACTGTTGTCATCGACGAGGACAACCACTTGCTCGGCACCTTCACCGACGGCGACCTGCGTCGCACGCTGCAGAAGCGTGGGGAGGAGACCCTGGAACTACCGGTGGCTGAGGTGATGCACGTCTCGCCCCTCACCGTACCCTCCGACATGATGGCCGTGGATGCGATGACCGTGATGACCGACGGCCAGCGGCGCGTCAGCTTTGTTCCCGTCACAGACGACACAGGCTGTGTGTGCGGCGTGCTCACGCTCCACATGTGTGTCACTGCTGGTCTTTAAGCTGCCGCCCACCTATTCGGCAAGCTTTTTTTCCTTAGTCAGCTAAGAAAAAAATCCTCAGTATTTGTATTGGCAGCGGGAGTACCTGTACGGTGAATTTCACTGTGTTATCAGGAGATGCATTAAACACCCTCTGACTCAACCCAAATAAGATGCGTACATATATAGAGCTCTGCTTTCTGCTGCGGTGATCATCACTGCTTAGACAGATTTGCTGGTTGCTTGCCAACCATTTTGTAAAGAAATATTTACGTGATTCTGAGCGTAAGAAGCATTCCCTGTGCTTATTCTAACAAATCAACACGAGGGATGTAAAAAGTATGTTATGTTTGTACATTTCCAACCTCTGTTGCCCAATTGCATCCCCTTCTCACTCAAATAGTGCCAAGCCGTGCTCGCCAGAATTGCGACAACGCTCCATCTCACAAGCGCTGTGGTCAGTGAGTGGTGTCGCTCACTTGATGGCGGCAGTCAAGCAAAGCAGAACATGTACTTGTCCTTTATTATCTAATTTTTGTTTCCGTGAGCATCTCCAGTGGCAGTGTTTGCGTGCTCGATAGCAATAAATGGCGTGGAGGAATACGCGATACGGAAGCCCGGCAGGAGGGAAAAATGATGGTGTGGGGGGGGGGGGTTTCAGCGAAGAGAATATGATGGAGTTCGAGCAGTCACGATTGTGTAGCAAATCCACAAACCAAATGTAAATTTTGAATTTCGCTTCGCGAAAAAATCAAAAAATGTGTTTTTTCCCTGTGCAATGCAAACACACTACGTTAGTAAGGACCGAAATCCTTAGAGGTGACGAGAAGGCTTCTCAGACCGTACTCACGACCAATAAATTGCTACGAATCGTTACATACGTGCACGCCATACAGTGATCCCATCCACTACCAATGGCTTGCGCGCGGTCTTGCATGAATGTAATACACAAACCAATCCCAATCACAATCCCAATCACAAGCCAACCAATCCCCATCCTCAAGGGCGAAGGGATAATAGGAATGTGCCGTTTGATGAACGGCGTGCCAAGGGAGGACGAAGTGCGAATGTAGGTATCTAGTTTAGCTTGTTGGGCTCCCATCGCAAGACTAGTAGACTACCAGGGAGCGGAAATAGAGATCCCACAGCCGGAACATTGGAATTCGTAATGTGCACGAGTGACCGTAACGTCCACAACCAAGTGCTTACGCGGGCACAACGATTCCCAGCGGTACCTGTACTTACATCCCGAAATGTACCCGGACTATATCCCGTTTTTGTGTGCGCAAACGCGATATACTGTTTTTTTTTTTTGCTGCGCGCAGCTCCCGCGGTTAGCTCACTCACACATTCGACCACTCTCATCCGCTGCTCAATTAACCATACCACTTAGCGCACACAACCTCAAATTTTGCTCAAACTTTGCCTACTGACAAGTATGTCTGGTTTGAGGTGATGGACGCGGAGTGGGACGACAACCGAAGAAGGTTCCCTTCGGCATGGGCATGATTTCTGAGGAAGTACTTCGGCAAGTAGACGGTTAGTAGTACTTATAAAAACGCCCCCGCCAACCACGCATCCAAAATAGAATCCCTGGTAAAGTAATACCCTTGGTTGCACTTCTCACAAAAAACAAGCATCGAGTTGCGAAGTTATGTGTCTAGGTTGTCGCTACCTCGCCCGTTTTTTGGTTTAGCGTGTCGGTTTCTTCAAAATGACACCGAGCGACAAACACATGTTTGTGCGTTTTCAGAGATGGAGGCGCGCGATAAAGCAAACGCCGCAGCACGGGCTGCTGAGAAAAGAAAGAGGAGAGGCTCGCCGGTTCACCCGTCACAACGCCCAGCATGGCTACCCGATTTTAGTGGGCCATATTTAAACCTTCCCCTGGATGACAACAGTGAGGTGACGACTGACAGCGAGGGCGGCATCCTAGCACGCGACAACTTAAGCCCCCCCCCCGCCTCGTTGGGAACAGGGGCGATATGCCAGGCGACCATCCGCATTGCCTTCACTGTCTCTCCGAGGCAGAGGCAACAAACATTAGCGAGACCGCTAGAGATGTATTTGCGAACAAGCTATACCGGCACGTTCCCCAATTTTAGCCTCTCAACTGATCATTCCTAGTGCTCACGCCTTGCAGTGCCGGCGGACGCGTGATTACTTGCTGCCGCGCCGCCCGTACAATATTATTTTACTAATGCCGTCCGATGTCACTTCCTTGCAGTTGCACGGAGACTGCCTGTTGGGTATGTTCTCGGAGGGTCTCCGGGTCCGTCCCATTTCCGGTAGAACTTCTGAAGACGGAGATGCGGAGGAAGGTTTGGAAGGGGCTCGTGTTCTGCAAGGCGGGCATGGCATCGAGAGAGTTCGATTTGCCGTGCTTGGCACCCGACAGCATTTTAGCCTTGGCGCACCATAGCGGTGCGAAGGAGTATGAACCTGAGACCCACTCTCCGTCCGTGCTCTTCGGGTTTTGCTTCATGGACATGGAGAGTATCCGGAGTTTCTTGCGGCTCGAAAGCTCCAGCTCGCGGGCCTCGGGGTTGCTCGTCTTCGCTGACAACGGGTGTTTCGGCGCGGCGGTACTGCCTTTCTATTTTTACCTCTCCCGGACTGAGGTGGGGAAGAAGCTCTTCACCACCAAGTTGCGGGTGATCTACAACGTCGTGACAATGGCGTCGACACCAAAGGCATCGCTGGACTGGGCGCGGGACTACAACATCGACGTCAAGCAATGGCCCCGCCGGCCGGACAACTTTTACAAGTCGCCCAAGAAGGCAATTTTCCGCAAGTTGAATGACTTCGTGGACGACATCAAAGGTGTCGAATATCGCCTCCCTATAGCGCAGCAGCTTGTAACATATAACGTGGCAGTAACGATGAATGCCCAGCGCTCAGAGCTAGAACATTCTATTGGTGAGGATAGTAGCAGCGGTGTGTCTTCGTCTAATACCTCGGACAGTGATTCGCCGGCGGAGCGTGGCAGGCGCAGGCGGTGGGGCCAAGGTGGGAGAAGGGGCAAATGGGGTGGGCGGAATAATGCGGTGTCTCCAACAATCCTGCAAATAAGCAGTGCACATGCAGACGTGCAGACGCTAGCGCGCAAGAGATCGCAGCGCCGCGGTGCTGGGCGGGGTGGACGTGGGAGGGGTGGGTAAATCAAGCGCGTCTCTATATCAACATTGGTGGAGAATGCATATTATGTTGTAATCATAATGATTTTCACATTCCTAATTTCTGAACTCGCCCTTGCTTGTGACATGATGCACTTATAACTCTAAGAGTCCTCATGAGCAGCATTTGCCTTCCTCTTCCTGCGCTCAAGAGTAGGCAGGTCGGCGTCGTGGTGGATGTTGGTTTGTAGGGCGTTCATGGCTTCTTGCACACGCTTCTTCGGTTGTTGGCTTGTATCGAACTTGAAGCTCCTCTTGGTAATAGAGTGCATGTGCTCCTAGACATGACACCCATAGTTCAGCAAGTCTCCATAGGACTCGATGAACTTGGGAACATGGCATTGTAGAATGTGCATGTAGACCGTAACATGATCCGCATGACCGGCGGCGTTGGCAAACGCCGCCACAAAATTCTCGGCCACTCGTTTCACCTAAAGCGCATTTGTTTTCATTTAGCATCATGTAATCGCATATTAGCATCATATAGCTTTAAACGCATTCTCTCATACCCCACGTGCCCTGTTTTTCCTCATGACCAGGGGAGGGAGCTCCTTCGTCTGCGGAAATTGAATTGGTTCCACGAGCAACTTCCACTGGTCCCCGTAGAGCTCCCATGCTTTCGCAGCCTTGTCGTGATCCGCCTCGCATACTGTGGGGAAGGAGGCCCGCACGTGCTCCAACAATCGCTCGTGGCCTGCAAGCAACTTGATACACTCCTCTCCGATGAAATACTCCTTCCTCTGACCGATACTGACAGAGTCTTGCTTCTTCGACTGCCGCTTTTTTGATGACACCTGTAAGTGACATATGCGATGAGTTAGTAGCAGAATTGTACAAATTGCTGTTCAGTTTCATGTTTGTGTTCTTTTAGGTATTGAATGGCATTTCATTTTTTCGTTCCATTTCAGTTGCCATCACGATGCATTTAGTTTTAGGTGTCGTATTAACAAGATTACCTTTATTTTCAGGTTGTCCAACATCCATTGTTGCAGTTTGGCAATCATTTCCGTGCTGCTGCCGCAATGCCGCTGAGTCGTATGCCAATACAGTTGGGCCACGATCCAGAGGTTGATGTGCAATAGGTCGGGGATACGCCGGGACGGTTCGATGTGAAGCAATGGGGGGCAATTGAACCTTTGAGAGGCGTGCTGCTGCTGCCACTTCCGCCTGGAAGCGTCGGAACCAGTAGGCCCGTGCTCCTCCACTTGTGTGATGTTCTTGTTGCAACATGGGAAAACGTACGGGAAGGAGATAACCCCGTCCAGCTCAGTGTGCGAAGCTTGCACGTGCCACTTAAGTGTCCGCTCGAACACTCTTGTATTTGTGGCGCGCAACGCTGCCCATGTCAAGTGGAAATCTGAAGTCCGCGCTGTGCAATAGCAACAACCCTCCATTGCGTTGCAACCGCACTGGCCACTGCAACCGTTCAAGTACTTGTTATCGCCGCCTTCACACAAGTGCAACACAACTTCTGTCCCATCCCGCAGCTTCAAGGTGTGTTTCTGGATCTCATTCAGCTGCGTGTAGGTTCTCCATCCCTTCTCCATGCATGTCTCATACGAGTCGTCCCCTAGTGCGCACACCACCGTTGAATTTGTAATTATCATAATAAAAAAATCAAGCGCAATCGTTCACTTGAGTATGTAAGCATGGAACACAATTGTATGAATAGTGAATCAAATGAATGACCTTCATACATAATTTACCTTCATACAGAAGCACGGGGTTGTTTGCGAGAGGCTTGTTGTTGTCGACTCCATCATGACGGACAATCTTGACGCAACACGTGGTTTGCTTCACCGGTCTAAATACCTCTGTTGAGTCCGTGATGCTTTGCAAACAAGCTGGGCCAGTCAAGTCCAAGCTATCTCGAATGTCCCATATCTTGCGCTCCACAAGCGGCAACAAATCCACGTAAGCTGTTGTCACTTCCTCGCTACCGAGCTTGTCTACGTTAATTCCGAAGCCAATAGTAAGCTCCCCTCGGAACTTCCGCACCGCCCGCACCGACGAATTTGCGGACATTTGTGGGAATTCCAATCCGCATGACTGCATAATTGCTGGCGTGTAACGACCCGTGGTCTCGTTGAATGTCTGCCCGACGCCACGAATCATGCGTTGCATCTTTTTATAGCTCAACCGCAGCTTAGTCTTCAAGTTGCTCCCCTTTTCTGCATCCCAAAAGCTCTCAATGTCTTTAATGGCCGCTTTGATAGCGGCCTTGCAGCACGGCGCCACCTTCGGCGCCCTTACATATGACTGTTGGCGTCGTTCCCTTAGCCCCCATGTTTTTGGGAACTTTGAGCGCAGCCTGTCGACGACGAGGCTCTGGCACCTCTTTGCCTCCACCTCCGAGGAAGCCTTCGGTGCGCACTCATGCAAACACCCCGCTATGGCATTCGCCAGCACGCTAGCACACCTCTCGCTGAACCGATGGGGTAAGGTGAACCTCCGGCTGTTGCTATCGCTAGCCGGTCGGTGCGCCTCGGCGACCTCGTCCTCCAACTCCTCCTCGACTCGACGATTCTTTACGACCCTCAGATGCTCCCTAGTGACACGCTCCTGCTCAGCGCGTTTAAGCCGTGCTACTGTGTTGCTGAGTACTTTATTACGAGCTGAAAGTATTACATTTCTAGCCCTCACAGCATTCAAGGCCGCTTGATGCCTAGCAGCTACGGTAAGACCTTCCGTATTATTAGACCGAGCACCCCGCTTTTTCAACTCCACTTTTAGCCTAGCTATCTCAGAATGCAGGCTCGCCTGAGCCTCTACCGCTACCCGGCGGGCTACTTGTTGTTGTTGCGACGCCACCTGCTGCTCGAGCAGTTGCCGCTCTAGTGTGCGAATTCGCGCCTCAATCGCCCCGGCCGGCGTGGTTGAAGGTGGGGGCCTCCGCTTCTTGAAGCGCCCGGAGCTCCTATCTCGCGGTCGTACAACCGCATGCACCGAGTCTCCTTTTGCGCCATCCCCTGCTTCGCTGCCGCTCGGAAGAATGACTTTGGAGGAGGAGGCGATAGGGCCAATGGCAGTGGCATGATGCCGAGTTACCGGACGAGACGGCACGGCGGAAACCTCGATACCGGACATCGGGGTGAGTGAACACGATGCGGCACCTCTCTGCGTGCACTAGTTCAACATACGCGAAATATTATTGCAAGGTCATGCCTCTTTCATGCCTCTTTCGCTTGGCCGCTATCTAGCTGCGTGAGAAAAGTGTGCGCACAGACAAATGAGACGAGGGCTACAGCATCGGGAAGAGCGTATACGCATCAGGCGGCGCAACAGTATAGCAGAGCGGTAACGGCGCGCGCGGTACAAAATCATTTCGGGCTTTTTTCGGAACCCCGGTTGTATGTACAGGTACCCGCGGGAATCGTTAAGGGACCGAAACATCCAACCAAACAACATCCACATGTCGACCACCGACGAGAGGCCCCAAACTGGATTCGGCGAACCTCCAAACGCAAGTCCCGCCCTTTAACCATCTATCCTACGCCATGACCTCCCCACAACGTGAAAAAGACAGTCATGGGGCCGAATATCGTAATGCGAGCAAGGGCAACGAGGGATAAAATCCATGAGCATAAAGATCGGCGTCCTTTCCTCTAATATGGAAGCGTACGAGGTCATGGAGGAGGAGCCAGAGCAACGGAGATCACATGGGGACTCATTACATCACGGGCACTTACATCACAGACATGAGAGGCGTGGCCCAGCGTGAGGCCAAGCACCCGGTCCGTTGCCATAATGTAGCAATCAACGGGAACACGGAAGCCAAACTCATGCGAAGCAAACAAATTAGCTAAACCTCCACGTTAAGTTCATGAAAAAACGCGCATGTAGTCTGGGTGAGAAGACCACAAATCTCCAAAAGATTGGGAAAAACACGGGTCTAAGAGTGCACGAAATGCTGCGCGTTGAAGGTGCCCCTTCGTGTCACGGGGACGGGTCAAAGCATCAAGAGTTGGAACATGTAAGCAAATCGTACGCCGGGCCAACGCATCCGGAGAGGCGGTAGATGAGGGGGCAAACTCGACGTCATCACCCACATACACCGAAAGATCTTGATCGGGAGTAGTTGCCACACCCGCGAGATCAACATCCAAAAACCACCCGCACGGGAGATAGTGGCATAGGACGCGAGCAATTGTACCGCCGAAGGTAATGAGGAGGTAGCTACCTTATGTAGTCCTTAACGGATGGTACCGAATAAAGGACCCAGCGACTCGGGCTCGTAATCACTATAAAGGTTGGCGAGGGTCGCATCAAATGACGCGCATTTGGTGGGTTCGGCATCAAGCGCAAGCGACGACACGTTGAGGCCCCCAAACTCCGGGAGAGAGGGGAGGGAGAGCTTGCGCGTGGCGCACTTTATTTGATCATGCGTTTGTACCTCCTATAAACCCCAAAAATACGAAAGACAACATATTGAGCGGCGCTATCCGCGGTAGCAAGGTACGGGCGACAAACTGTAGAATAGGGTAGTATCAAGTAGAATAGACGTAGGTGTTAGTGTGGGACGCCGGGAGTCCGTCCGACACTGAAAAGTCCATCGCAAGTGGATCGCCTAGGTTACGAGTACCCGTAATGATGGGGACCAGCGCCCGGATATCGATCCTTTAAGATCCTATTTTCGATCGCCTGGGTATTTTGGTGGCATTTCGTCGCTTCCGTGGCATGGGTGCTACAAACTCTCATTCATTGCGTTATGGCAATTATTTCCACATACAACATTTCGTGCGTCGATCTACTTAAGTTCCCTTTCGACATATTTTGTGGGATGTGCGGCGAAAATTCATGCAACGTCTTTCTTCTGTTCTTCACGCTACTTTGGGTTCCTATCTTCCCGACGCTTTGCAAGAGGGCAGTGTTGATGTGGCATGCCGTCATGTTTCTCGGGCTTAGGCATGTCAACAAGTGGGGTTTTTTCCTCCTTGCTCCTTTTTGCTTGGTGTTGTCCACTGCCTTTCCTTTAACATCCTATTGGAATGCCGGGGTAGAAATGGCAGATGGCATGCGGGGCTATTTCTATCGCTATGGATTTATAACTTTAAATATTTCTTACAAGAAAAAGCAGTGGAGGCCACCAAGCAAGAAAAAGAAAGAAAGGAAGAAAAAACCTAAGCCCGAGGAACAGGAAGGCATGCCACAGCATCAGCACTGCCTTCCTGAAAAGCGTCGCGGAGATAAGAACCCAGAGTGCCATGAAGAGCAGCAGAAAGACGTTGCATGAATTCTCGTCGCACATCCCCCAAAAAACGCCGAAACGGAAGAGAAGTAGATCGACGAACAAAATGCTGCATACGGACATAACTGTCAGAGCGCAAGGAACGAGAGTCAGCGGCCCCCATGCCAGGGAAGCGACGTACAGCCACCAAAATAGCCAAGCGATCGACCAACTCAGCCGCCATCGGCGCCAACCGGCCCCCATCCTCCATGGCGAAGGGGTAGTAGTCATGGACCGACTGAACCGAAGGCGTGCCAAGCAAAGCGGAAGTGCGGAGGTCCGCATCAAGTTTGCCTTGCTGAGCTCCCAATGCAAGGCTGCCAGGGAGTGGAAGGCGAGCACCTATACGAGGAACGTTGGTGTTCGTGCGAGCACTTGTAACCGTCACATCAACAACAAGATGGCGGTGCGGAGCCATGAAGTCCAACCAAACCACATCCCCAGGACGATCACGTGAAGCTCCCGACCGAATACGGCGGACCTCCAACCGCAAGTCCCGGCCCTTAGTAGCCCCCGCTTCAAGCATGAACTCTTCAAGCACGTGGACAATGCGGTCGTGGAGTTGAATGATATACCAAGAGCACGGGCACCGGGGGATATGGTCCATGAGCATAGCGGCTGTTGAGCGCTCACCCGACAAAAAGAAGCCCGATACCGTCGACGAAGATCCATACCCGCGAGATTCTGAAGGGGCCTCATTGCACCGAGGGCATTTTCGAACATGAGCGGCGCGCTCCGCAGTCAAGCCAAGCACCCGGTGGGCTGCCATCATATAGCAATCGGATGGCACCTTGAAACTGGACTCATGTGAAGCGAAAAAGAGAGCCAAAGCCCCGCGACCCGTACCCGAAGTCACCCTCATGTAGTCCGGTGGGGAAGGTCTGCAAAACGCCAAGAGGTCAAGGTAGGCCCGGGCACGAAGAATGCGCGAAATGCCCCGTTGGATGTGGCCCCCAGAATCTCCCAAGCGAGTAAGAGCATCGGGAGTCGGAAGTTGTAGGCTAGTCACTTGGGTAGCGGGTGCCACCGCATTGTTGACCGTAGATACCACCAACTCGACATCGGGCCCGGCATAATCAGAAAGGTTTTGGTTCAGTGTGTTAGTCAAAACCACAAGCTCCGTTTCCGAAAACCCGCCCATAGTGGAGATAGAGTCGTACGAATTGCGCAATTGGACCGCCCACGGTAAAGTAGAAGTGGCAACATTCAGTAGTTCCTGTCGGATGAGACCGTACAAAGGACCTAGCGACTCGGACTCGTAATCAGTAATCAGGTTGGCGAGGGTCGCAGTGAATGAAGCATAGTGAGCAGGTTCGGCGTCGAGCTCGAGGGACGGTACATTAAGCCCCCCAAACTCCGCCGGGAGGGAGAGCTGTCGTTTAGCACAATTCAGTTGATCGAGTGTTTGTGCGTCCAAAGAAACGCCCAAGATTCGATAAACTGCCGCACGAACGGCCCTATCTGCAGTAGCAAGGTACGGTCGGCAGATATCTGGGGGGAGGGTGCGGAGCAAGAAACCATAGCGGCGTACCGCACACGTGATCATCAAGCGGAAAGCGGCGTGAGTCCCTCCGAAGTCCGACATAGCAAAGCATACAATTTTGTCCAAGAGGAGTTGATGAGCCTCAACGGTGTCTTGCAGCCAAGAGTGAACATAGTTCTCGTTATGAGACGCTGGAGGGCCGTCTGCCATCGAGAAATCCATCGCCAAAGGGGCTCCAAGGTTACTAGTACCCGTAACAACGGGGACCATCGCCCGTATCACCTCGACAAGTTCAAGGGCCGTATCCGGAGGTACCATGCACGAAGATTTGATTGGTTGAACATTCGAGCAGACTTTCCCCATTTCCTCCGTAGCCACCGTAATCACAATCGGGACGAAAGGCGTTTTGATCAGATACTTGCCATCATCAGAAAAGGCTTGGATCGCCGCTGAATCCTTGCACCGTTCTCCAATATTCCGGAGGGGGGTGCTTATCGCCAGGTTGAACAAAAGCGGGCCAAGAGGATCTCCTTGACGGACACCCGTACGAGATTGAACCGTGCCGTGTAGGAGCGAAGCATCGTTGGGGTCGAAGTAATACACCGTGGAGTCCCGTGAATATATCATCTCAACCAACGGGATAATGGGATGCAAGTCAGGGTTCTTGTACAGCTCCGCAAGGAAACTCCGGCGGGAGATGGTGTTGAAGGCGTTTTCCAGGTCCAAGCTTAGAAGGCTGCAATCAGGAATAGCTTGTAGGCCAATGCGAGTGGTATGAATGGCTCGCTCGATACCCGCTTTGGTGAAAACCGATCGTTGTACAGGGCCAAGGTGGTTGGCCGCGACAGTCGCTATCCGCGCTATGGCGTGACAATGAGCTAACCGCGACAAAACGCTGCCGGCAGCCAACGGCCGGACTTTAGGAGCCTCACCTCGAAGGCGAGTGGCGTCGCGGTCAACCCCAGTTTGCTTGTGAAGAGCCCACCCGGTCGCACTCGCCAGAAAGTCCGCCGCAGCCTCGGGAATGTTTCCCGCCGAGTAGCGGTTAACCCACTTACGCCATGCCGGAACATTCAAGCTATGGATTTATCAAAATAGGACAATCGAATCCAAATGACATCAGCACAACAAACGAGAAAGGATAGCAGCAGCTGTCAGCAGCGCGGCAGTGTCAGAAGCACTTACTTGCGCTGATATTTTAAAATTTTCATTAATATATCAGACATACGATGATGGTGTGAGATTCTGTTCGTCACCATAAAGAGTATAGGTGTACGAATACCAGAATAAGACTGTACGGCAGATGGATTTGGACGAGCAGGACCCAGCAAACACATACCCGCCATGTACTGACAACGCTTTAAAAATTCAAGCAAACAGTGAGCAATGCAACGCTTTGGTGTACAAGTGCCGTTCCGCGTTTCTGCGCCAGCCACATGCGACAGCACCGGCGTCGGTCCGCCTCGCGGCCTACGTGTACACGGCACTCACCTCTCGCGGAGTTACACACGAAGGTACCGCAGGGCTGCTGGTTGCTACCCATAGATTGAACGCACTGGCAACGGACCGTCTAGACACTGCAAGGGGGACACAGGCACGGCAATGTTTGATTCTGAAAGCGCCGAGTCTTGCGGCCGGGTCGTTGCGGCCGTCATCCGCCGTCTCGACCCTCGCCAGGTCAGTCGTCCCCACACGGTCACGTCTGACTAGCCACACGATGAAACGCCCGAAACTCTCGCCTTTTCAACATGTGAAGTCACTGCCCTGATGAGCTGTCGTGGTACGCTGACACCCTTGTCAAATGGCGAGCAACGCCAAGATGGGAGTGTTGAGTGTGCCTCGTAAACTCGTTCCCGTGTGCTGCACACGGAAACATGCTTACCCAGCGTTTCACTGCCTCACATCCCAACCCTTCCCTTCGGCGCAGGTCACTATGTGGCTCCTACCCGGATCATCAGACCACGGTGCGCAGTCAGCGCGCCAGCTGTCGTGAGCTCGCGTTGAGCCTGTACTCCACACACGCGCGCACCGGCTGGTCGCTGTCGCCATGGCTGCCGCGCGTAAAATATGCTTCACCGACGATATTCTTGTACCATAGCCTTTTTCCTCCCACGATACGACGTAACTCAGTACGCAGTTCACCTAGCTGACAGTAGCTGGCTAAGTCAACGCCAAGCTCGTAGAGCAGCTAGTACAGGGTGGCTGGCGCCTGTGGTGGGCCGCCTACGTCACAGCAGAGCTCCTTAATAGCACGTCTGAACCCGTTTCTTAATATTCCTTTGTAAGAAATGCAAATTCGCAAATCAGGTGAAAATTGCAGAGTGCCGTGCAATATCTACAGCACTGCTGGACGGCCTCCACTGAATTTTATGTTAGCACACCGCTAATTACCTGCAACCACGACCCCTTCAGTGTCACGAGCACATGTGGTGCTGCGACTCGACGAGAGGCCGAGGCAGCGAAGGGTGCTGAAGAAAAGCTCGAGGCAGCGAAGGGTGCTGATGAAAAGCTCGAGGCAGCGGACACACCGGATAGTACCAGTTAGGTACTGGTAGTTTCTTTACGAGTGATCAGCAGAATGATAGGCTTTATTTATTAAATGTTAAAACAGTTAAGAATGGCAATTTTTGTTGGCGGTCAGGGTCGAAGGAAAAAAAAGCCCTCAAATTCATACGTCCGTGTTTGTGAGTGTTCCTCGACACGCTACGGCAAGAAGGCAGCGGCTCCGGCGCGGCAATTATGCGTTTACTACATTACCAGCGCCCCCAAACACGTCAGCACCAATAACACAGTCGTCGCGCGCAAGGCTCGACAGCCACTCTCGGCATCTTTCGTCGCTTCAATCACAGCTGGCCACAACTGATATTTTCCGTGGGTGGTCTGCGACCTGGTGACCGTCGCCTGCAGCGCAGCGACACAACCGCGATCCATTCCATGTCATGATATATAAGTTGCTTACAATAATAGTATGATAAATACTAATGCGCAGGCACACGACTTTCTCGAAAACATTGGATTACAAGAAGAACAACACGGACACGGAGAGAGGATAATAAAAAAGGAGCGCTAACATTAAAACAAGTACATCATAAACTCTAGCCCGCGCATGCCAGGAGCGTACTAACCTGGTCAAGAATTTCGTAGTCGTTGAATGCGAGGTCGCCTTCAAAGATGGACGAGGCGGAGGTGGTGAGCTGCGCGATAAACGCCGCCTCGCGTTCCGATTCCAGTTCCGCGTGAAAAACGACTAGCACGTTCAGAGTCACATCGCCGCCCGACGCTGCGTCGTCCTTCATCGGTAGCAGTATAACCCGTCCCTCGGGCACGCCCGCCGCCGCCGCAAGCGTTTCCGACGCCGCGGATCGCAACTCCTCAGTGAAACTCCCATAAGCTGTTGACCTAAACTTAATAGTTGTAAACACCACAACCACCTGAAATGCACACCCAATCGACAATCAATGCCATGTGATCGCATTTGTCAATACAATTAACAACGCTGGCAGAAATTAATCAATTGTGAGAGCTTGTTAGGCTCACACGATAACAATGTTCATGTTGGAATGCCATAGAATTGATTAGAGAAAAATGGATCACAAGAGGAACAACATGAGCACGGACAGGGAGAACAGGAGGGGAAACAAAAGGGCACGAGTGACAAGGGAGACAGTTGATAAGAGACCACACGAAATGCGAAGCGAGTAGTAATCGGAATGATAACGCGGAGAGGGAGCTGGATTCGCGGTTGTGTTCGTCGCGAGGTTCGGAATCTCGCGGAGCTTCACTCGAGAAAGAGTAACCGTAAGGAATATTGGCTACATAGTAAAACTAGCAATGTCGCAAGAGTCGGTACAGTCAGTTAAATACGAATGTTTACTTAGTGCCATTTCAATGAGTTTTACTCATTATCATAGGAATCGTGGAACACGCGGAAAACGAAAGCGAGTACATTGAAGGGTACGTGAAGGTTGCGCGACAAAGTTCCCAAATGTTCCTTTTTACTATTGCCCATGTGAATACGCTTGACAAGATGGCGTCCCTGCTATTTGGCGGGGTCATTTGCAAACTGCACTCAATGTATACTTTCAGTGGCGACAATTTTATTAATGGATGGGCTTTATTAATTGCGGGTCGGTTTTAACAATCTTCAGATATGCTGACGGATATTTGCTCCCATCGCTTAAAACGTTTTAGATCGGTTGGCAATTGTTTTGTGAACAAAATGAAATACTTTTAATAGGAAGAAAACGAATGACAAGTTTGCGTGAGATCCTTATTAATGCAACAAAACAAGCGGGAGGGGTGTGCGCCACCTGCGCGTTCTCCTCCAACTCTGATACGGCCGCATTTCCCAGTATCGTTGGCGGCGGTGCCTCACGCACAGGCGCGCATCGGACCTGCACCTCAATCTCTCCCGTCGAGGTGTACACACACTCGGCCTCCGTTCGCCTTCCAAACAAGCACGTGTTGTCCTCTGAGCACCGAGCGGCGCAGCCATACACCTTTCCACCGTCCGTGCACGAGGCAGAAACCTATATCGCCACAAAGCAAGCCATGCAAATAAGCACAATACACTGTCTCGTTCATATTGTATTTTTAGCATACGTAAGAAAACTATACGAAAGTCTCGGCTCTGCCCATGCAATGGATATCTACCCAAACCTAAGTCGATGAAAGTGAGTATGATAGATAATAAAGTGCACTGTGCCCTTGCATGTGAAATATTGCGTATCCACAGAGGGGTGCTTTTCAACTACATTTCCGAAAATATGCTACTCGAAATTCAATCGCAAATGCCAATATTATGAGCCTTGACTTATCATGACCCCTTTAATATTGAAATTGCAAGTAGAGAGCAACACCTTCAATTCCAAAAAGAAATGGCCAAAATCTGGGTTTACATATATTCTACCAATTTTGTGCTTGCGACGCGGTGGGTATCGTAAATTGAGACCCACGACGGTTCAAAACCTATGTCCGATTATTCGGCGATTAAGTTCACATTGGTTGTTTCAGGTGGCGCCCCCCCCTCTTTTTTTGAGCCTCCCCTTTACAAAATTACTTCTGCCTAACCAATTATTGAAGTACTTCAAATGACAAGCTTTCAGGTCCTGAGCACTGCAGCAAGGCAACAAACTCAGTACGAGGTTTAGGGTGTTGGGGTGTACTTGGAATATAGGGTCTAGGGCATTAGGGATTAGTGGGGAGACGGTGGGTGAGGTAGCTAGCAGTACTTAATGAAAAGGAATATCTTACCAAAAAGAAATACACCCCCCCCCCCCCTACCCCACACACACTTCCTTGAGAAAGACCGCCACCTAAAAATGTAATAAAAACCTCATCGCCTTAGTAGGAGCGCAGTCGCGTGAGGAGTGCGGGACGCAGCCAGTAAAGACCACGGTATTAATCAAAAAAATTTAGAAATAAGCCCAACTTGGGAATGCCAATAGTCCGACTTAAATACTATTTCAATTCGATAAACAAGTTTTTACAGCCGTGCTACGAATAGCACATCTGCGCAAAATTTTTAAACTAAATTCTATGCCTCATTTACCAGCCAACGCACAATAAATACGCAAACGCAAAGGCCGCAAAACAACAACGGAAATAACCATATTTTATGTTTTTTCCAAAGTCCTTCACTATGATATCAATCCGTATATTAAACATGCGACCCACCAACGTCATCATTTCAAACAAGGCGCTGCAAACCGCCCCACCTCGCCCTCCCCGGCTCCCAGGCTGGACGTCACGGTAACGAGCTCTTCGTCTGTACAGAGCGCCAGCGCGCGCATGTCAGCCGTGTCCGTCTGAGCGGCCTCGCACACCGTGACACCATCGCGCTCGACAAACCGGGTGAACGCGACGTCGGGTTGCGCGGCGCTCGGGTTCGCCGTTACGGCGTGGCAGCGAGCCGGAGTGCGGCCGGCGGGGCAGACGGCGGTGGAGACGCCGTCCTCGGCAGGGCCGCCCAGCGCGGGGGCGAGGCCGGAGGGGGTGCGGTCGTCGCAGGCGATGTCGAAGCTGACCGAAGCGACTTGGTGGCAGCTGTCGTCCAAGGCGGGGCAGGGGTTGTGCTGCACGGCGCGGACCTGCAACTTTGCAGGCTGGCAGACATCCCCACGTCACTCGTCAATACTCGTCACCGTCGCAACCCCTTCGCATTAACACGCCTCTACGGCAAATGTAGGTTTTGCGTCAAATTGATGTTGATATTAATAACATAAGGACCACGGGTAAGAGTCGCGAGCTAAACGAATAATAAAGTCGTGTCGACATGGAACGTCAACGCCTTCGTGAAGAGACAAGGCAACACATCTAAGAAATCAGAACGATTGAACTACCATCCGTCCTTTTTACGCGGTCCGGCAAAGCATTCTCCCCATCGCTTGCATTCCAAATGATGCAACGCTACGCCAAGATGACTGGAAACGTCTCAAGCGTGTATTATCACAGCTTGATTTCAAAAGACAAACGAGCAGCAATAGTAAACAAAACGCTCAGTCAAGCGCACGCGGAGTACGTGCTTAAGTCCATTGCCCTCATGTGTGGCAATAACATGGTCACGCGTACTGAGTACCTTGCCCACACGAACGTTCAAAATTATGAACTCGTTTTAGTTCACAAGGATGTTTCGATCAAATGTGTTGTTTTAGGTCCCCCCCTCCGCTTTCCCCGTCAACCTGGTTTGTATGGATCTTCTAGCACTTTAGCAGTATTGGGATACTGTCTAGTTAGAAAAGGTCACTCCCACAACTTGCTTTTTCTAAAGCAATGGATGGCTGTGTGCACAAGGGTGAAATGTAAGCGTAAAATGGAGAGGGGGTGGGGCATTTTATGAAAACATGGGCATATTACATGAAGCACGGATTTTCTAGTATTTCAATAATGCTAGCTCTTAAAAAGGTCAAACTATTTTTCTCACTGAAGCAATGCATGGATGTGTGCACAAGGGTGTAATATGCCACATGTACGCATAAAATGGAGAGGGATTGGCGCACGTCTGGAACCATGACCATAATACATGCACCATCAGTGAAACCCCACCATACGGTGGCCCTAGCCGCCCCTCAGTGTAGACATGAAAAGTGCTATGATGTTGTTGAGGGTCCCTGCCGAATGTTGTTGACCAAGTTTTGCCCTACTGCGCAAGGCTGCCTCCCTATCGAGAGTCTTCAACTTCTCCTCGCAGCTAGCCTAGGGTTTAGGTTTTAATGTTACCCTAAAGATTATACCCTAAACCCTCAAGTGGGGACATGCACTGCCCTAGTCTCGACAGAATTCGGCACCTTGAACAACATATTGAATCGGGACGGCCTAACAGGGGTGAAAGAGCGCGGCAACAGAAATGTCCAAAACCAGAACCGCGTCCAAGTTCAAATGCCAAACACTCTCCATTTGAAATGATGATACGGGGCGCACACCGTCAGACAGCCAATCGCATGACAGCAAGCCAATGGAGTGTTGTTTGATCTGAGGAGAAAGGCGAGTATTCCATTAATAATGATGATAGGCCGCTGTTTCAGTTTCTCCCTTCGCTTAATATTATTACTATTGCACATGATCCGGGTATCGACAGTCTGGCGGTTTTCAAATGGTTGCTCTCGAGAGCAGAAGGTAGGGGGTGGATGAGGGGGGGGGGGGGGGGGGGGGGGGGGGGCTCACCTGACATACTCCATAGCCGCTTGTTAAACTGTAGGCAAAGCTACAAGCGACGGTACCCCTGCCGCCAATTGCAGTGCATAGTGAAATGTTCAATCGTTGGGCACAAGGTTTCGACGCGGGCAATGAAATTCGGTTTGGCGGAGGGACGTACCTTTCACCGGAAAAGGCATCGGCCGACGGTTCCGCCGGTGTGGCAACAAACGCGCCGTCCTCTGCCGCAATTCCGGCACTTCCGTCCCCGTAGACAATTGCACAGGCTTCAGTACCCGTGGCTGCAACCTCCAGGCAGTCGTAGGGAAGGACCGTCTGCTCCACGCTGCCGAGCGGAAGGGGCGACCCCGTCGTGGGCGACTCCGTGGCGCCGTCCCACTGCACCAGATGGTACGTGTATCCAGAGGAGACGACGGTGAAGGAGTCGGTGACGGAGGTGTCTTGCGACCCCGAAACGTGGTAGTCCCCCAGCGCCGGCGTCTCTTCTGTGCCGCCGAAACCGGACTCCGCCTGATTCGAATTCCAATCAGTGCGAAAAACGATAATCAGCAGGTAAGCTATGAATACAACTAAATTGCTTTGAATGCTACCTGTACCTTCCACAGGTTAG